>VXBL01004267.1:155813-176332 GCA_013400195.1 Aramus guarauna | reverse complement strand
GGGGGCTCCGCGCAGGGCGGGCGGGCGGGCTTGGCCCCGCCGTGGCGACCCGGGGGTCGGGGTGAGGGGCGGCCGCGGGCCCGGAGCTGGGCCCGAGGAGAGCGGGCGGGCGGGCGGACGGGTTGTGGGGCCTTGCGGGGGCGGCGAGCGAGCTGAGTGCGGCCCCCGGAGTTTTTCCACGCAAGTGAGGGAGCGCCGTGGGTCCCGCTGAGCGAGGTGCCGGCCTGTCCCAGGTGCAGCCGCACTAGCTCCTCTTGCAAAGAGAAATAATTTCCGTCTCACGGGTGCGTTTCTTTCTTCCTCCCCCTTCCCCAGGAGAAGCAGCAATGTAAGCTGTTCTATGTCAGCGCTGTGTCCTGATGCCATCGTGGAAACTGCGCTGCTCAGCGAGGTGCGGAGCGAGAGCTCTCTTGACATTCGTAATTTGCTTTATTCAGAGCGTCATCCCAGCTCCGGTTTGTGTTGCTGCCCAAAGCCTAGCAGATTTCCCTGTAACACGACTCGTTTGTACCACAGTATTTGGTAGCCTTCATCTGGGCTCTTAGGACAATACGTGACCTGTGTAAAAATGCTCCGATATTGGGGTGAGATACCGGTTTCATCTAACCAGGCCAACCGCAGCTCCTTTGACCTGCTTCAGCGTGAGTTTCGTACTGTGGAAGTCCAAGATCCTCCCTTGCATCAGCCATCCGCAAACAAGCCCCGGCCGACCACCATGTTGGACATCCCCTCAGAGCCCTGCAGCCTCACAATTCACACCATTCAGCTCATCCAACACAACAGGCGGCTGCGCAGCCTGATCGCCATGGCCCAGGCTCAAAACCAGCAGCAAGCGGAGGGCATAAAAACCGAAGACAGCGAACCTCTGCCATCTTGTCCGGCCTCTCCACCTCTCCCTGATGACCTGCTTCCTCTGGATAGCAAAACCCCCAAAATGCCATTTCAGCTGAGGCACAGTGACCCAGAGAGTGATTTCTACAGGTGTGTTCATATTTCTTTGGGTTAGTTCTTGGCTGAAGGAAAGCTGAGTGTTTTTAAATATATATTTAGTTATGTTGATTCCCTTAGGCTGAAGGGTCAAACAGTTGTATATAAAGTATAAGACAGTCTTTGAAAAGGAAAGATTTAGATTTCTCCTGTGTGGATAACATGCACATTGTTTAAAATGTGATTTTGTTTATTGTGTATAAAATGTGGATATGTAAAGCTGGTTTCTGTCTTGTTAGTGCTATGTGAACGGTTTTGCTATCTTCAATGGTATTTCGACACATTTAGTTATAGGATGTGAAGTCTCTTCTGTTTAGGTCACTTATTTGCAACTAAACTTGCCTTATTTTAACTGAAAATCCAGAAGATGCATGACTAGGTTTTGGCTGTTCAGTTGTAGATTCTGAAAAGATGATTTGATAACATATTTGTAAGTCATCAGTGCCCAAGGACCTGTGACATAGTAACTATTGCATTTCACCGGGTTTATTGATGTTATTCTGGTAGTCAGAGGTAGACATGAGTATAGGTGAAGGGAATTCTTGTCTCTGATACTGGGCTCCACTCACCAAGGGCTGGAGATGTGAAGGAAGGCTGCGTTGCTTCTACCTCTGCAGCCAGTCTTTGATTAAACAATATTGCCGCCACCTCCTGTCTACCCCTCTGACAACACCCCCGTGGCAGGGGGGTTGGAACTAGATGATCTTTGAGTTCCCTTCCAACCCAAACCATTCTATGATTCTGTGAAACACTAAATTCACAAGGAGGTGTTGCATTTCTTGCAGGATCTCACGACACTTTGCAGGTTATGTGCATTTAAATTCAGGGATTAATCCTCACTACTGTAGCTTTCTGTTTTTAAAGACTGTGCACCAAAGAACATAGTGTAGGAGAGGGTAATACATTTTAGTTTTTAACATAGGGAAAATGTGCATCAGTAAAATACAATGTATCAGTTAAATGCCATGGAGATCTTTAATGGCCTGTGGTTGTATAAAACACATTTTTTTGAAAGATGTTGCTTTTGGGAACATAGTCTCTCTAAACAATAGAGTAATTCTTTAGTGCTGTTTGTGGAATACCATCATCCTCCTTGGAAGAAATAAAATAGCAGCCTAGAGGGGTGAAGGGAAATCCAGTCCTGTGAGGATAAAGTCTGAGCCCTGTGACTCCTGCTCTTTCTGCCCCTGCGGTTTGGAGACCTGAGCAGTGTTCTACTCTGTCCTCCTTGGTGGTTTCAGCGTTAAGTTCAGTTTTCTGTGGCTCTGTCCGTGTTTTCGGGGCTGCTTTGTCTTTTTATTGTCCCTTGTGAGTTTCTGGGGTCGGAGAAAAGGAATGTTATTTAGCAGTCAGCCACGTGGGGGAGTTTAAGGACTAGGTTGTAAAAACTGGATAGACAATTTTGAAATGAAATGTTTTGTGGCTGATAGAGAGTGGATTTATAATGAACTACAGTGTAGACTATAATTTGCTTGCTAAACCAAACACATTTAGGCTTTTGCAGGAAGGAAGCTTTGAATTTGTTGTTGCATGTTTGTTCTTAACTGTTCTAAGACACGTGAATTAAGAACAGCAGCTGCTGTTATAATAGTTAAAATAAAGTTATATGATTTGCCAATGCATGTTCTTAGTATGTAAAACAATTTAAGGAAAACCATTCTTCCCTCTGATAAAACGTGGTAGTGCTTAATTTTATGCTGCCTTCTGAAGTGCCATTGTCAGAATTAAAATATTTTACTAAATGCATATTTTAATTCCTTTTTCTTTGGCATAACCTGGGTTTGAGAAGCAGTGTATAAGTATATGTAGATGTAGTAAGAAAGGAAGATAAGAGCAGCCAGCCTGAATCAGACCACAAGTTTCTTTATTATAGTCATGTCCTATTTCCTTGTTATTGATTTTCATCCTATGACCCCCCATACTTGTCTTTTATTTTGTGATTCCTTAGATTCATTTTGGTTTTCCTCCCCTCTGCCTCACCCCATACCTATAACCCCCATCTCCTCATCCCTTTTGAGATTAAGAAGAGGCAGAACCTAATTTACTGCTATTTTTCAGTTGTTTTGGTCTTTTTAACCCCCCAAAATCTGTACCACGAGGAATTTTAATTGTGATGCCATTCCTCTCCTCCATTTTTCCAGACTGTTTATAAATATGTTGAAACAAACCTTGATTCTGGTACAGATCCTCGAGGGAAAACTTGGGCTCCACAGTGGACATCTCTTATATACTTGCTTGTTGATGGATTTGGAGGACTGTAGTAGGTTTGTAAAGCAGGTTTTCCATTTACAAAAGCTGTCTGGACTCTTTCTGAGTGTATCACATTTGTCCATGTGTCCTCTGATTCTGTTCTTATCGTTTCTTTGGATTTCCCTGATGCACCAGAATATATCACGCTTCCCAGGCTGCAGTTCTTCACGTCTTTTCTGAAGCTATTAGAAGAAAATGTTTTCATGTTTTCTGTCTTCTGGTTCTCATGGGCCAAGGCAATTTAAAGCAAGAGGTGACTCACCACAGCTATTCAACTATTTCATTCTTGAATTCCTTTAGTATTCCTGGATGAATTACCATCTGGTCCTAGTGATTTGCAACTGTTGATGTTACAGTTCTTGGAATAGACAATAAGGGATTAAAATTTGTTTTTTGTTGGTATAGAAACAGAAGGTAAGCTTAGAGAGTAGTCAGTGAAGAATAAGTAAGGAACTGTAGACTTGAAACTGTTGTTAGCTTTTCCTTCTCCGTTCAGCTTCCGATTAGCATGGATCCGTCTTCAAAAGAAACCTATCCTACTCATTATGTGCCTCTTCAGATGCTTTTTCTTGTGTGTGCATGGTTGGTTTCTTAACAGATTTCTCTGCCGTTCTCTCATTTGTGTTGCTGACCACATTGGATGCGTGCTTTGCATTGAAAGATAATCTGTGAACAAAACTGAGAGCTTGCAATGGGAAGGCAGTTCATGGCAGAAGGGCTTGTAGTTAAGAAATGTCTGTGCAGAAATAGGGAAGCACGTGTCAGTGGGATAGCAGGTTAAATGTTGGGAAGGGTTTAGAGCAGTGGAAATTAGAGCAGGCAGAATGTAGTTGCATGGCTGGACTAAGCACTTTGGCTTAGCCCCTAAACTGTCTGATCTTCTGGGTTGGGCCACTGGGACCCAATTTATTTTCCAAATGTTATTTTCTACCTCTTGCCATTATTTATTGAGCAGCTTTTTTATATACCTGTGCAGCCTTCTGTAGACATAGCAGAGATATTTAAAAAGAGGCTTACTTGGGATGAGGTGGAAAGAGGTCCTTTTCCACAAGGAAACAGCTTTCTGGTTTGAGTTAGTGTGCTTTGTTCTTTGATGTACGGAGTAGTATAATCCTGTTTTTCCAATGTTCTCCTTTATTTTACTGTTTTGGGGGAAATGGCTGTGAAGCGACCTTGTTGCACCTCATTTGGTAGAAATTCAACTCCACAATGTAATGTTTCATAAAATTGATGTGTTCATAGGAAAAACAATCCCTCCCTCCATCTGCTGCTAGCTTATGCTCACCTAGGAGGGAGCAGAGCTCTTCAATCCGTTACTGCAGTTGAGTGAGCCTCGGCTGTTGATCCTTGTACTGACTTAGCCCAAACGCTTTCCCTTGAATATAGTTGCACAGGAAACGAACCACGAGATCTCCTTTCCTCTAAGAAAAACAGCCTTACAGGAGAGGAGCTTAGGTAAATGGATTGTGGTGCCTTTGGTGAACGTCTTGTTGACACAGAAGATGGACCTTTTGTGAGTTCTGAAACCTTATTAATCCTGAAAATGAGCCTACTTGGTATAAATGGACACTTTTTTTTCTGTTACGAAGTTCTGCATGTTGCAGGTTTGCTGGCAGCAGTGGGAGAAGGTAGGGCTTTCAGTCTGATGAGTTCATGGCTTGGCAGGTAGATTTCTGTCTGGAACGTCATCTGGTGTTGGTGACCCATATATAAAAATATAGATCCTATTGGAAATACAAAATTGAAGAGCGACAAGTTGGCCAGTATCTGTGATAAATTTCATACTATATATTCTGTAGAGATGCCACCTCCAAGTCACAGGCCTGATTGCCAGTTTTGTTAATCTCTGGTGACAGAATTTTAGGGATTAAAGTGCTCTTGTTTACTTGCAGCTGTATGACCCTGGTAATACGTTAAATAGGCTTGGCTTTGAATGGTAGCTGGATGGGGAGCCTTTCAGGAAAGCAGTAAGTGCTGCAGAGGGTGGCATTCTGCATAATGATAGTATCTGGAAGGGTGCTTCTGTACTGCTAAGTGTCTGGATGAGATTGAAGACTCTTTACCTGTGATCATCAGGGAAAAGAAGTTCACTGCTCCTTTTTGGGAAGGCTTGACATCAGATAACTGCTTTCAACTTAAATGTGTCTGTATGGCTGCTTCTGTTTATGTGCATTCTTATCAGACAGTACCGGAAGGTTAAAGGAGATGAAGAAAAAAAAGATATTTTCTCATTTGTTGTTTTCCATTAACATCTACAACAATATTTCAATTTTTGCTGTCTAATCAGGCTTTTAATCATCTTCTTCTATTGTTTGTTGTGGGAAACAGGAAAACAAGGGAAAAAAACATAAGAAAAACAAAACATAATTGACTGACCTTACCAAGAACAAGAGGTGGGGATTTGGATTTGAGTACAGTACCTAAAATTTCTTTTCTCTCTGTCTTTAATTGATTTTTAATTTAGATTTCAAGTTGATTATGCCCCTTTCAGCATAGTGACCTAGCTGCATTTTAATGCTGGCAATTATTTTCTTTTCCTCTAGGAGTTTAAAAGAGATATAACATTCTCTGCTGCTTCTGTGCAGTGATAGGCATTGCTAAATGTTTCTTGTGCTTTACAAATGGCTGGATATCCTGCTTGGGCTTGCCAAATTCTGTGTCTAGTTTAAGTTTTTCCGTAGTGTTTTGATTGAATGGCAGAGCATCAATAATGGATCTTTGTCTCTGTATTAATAGTAGTCTGGTGTTCAATGTTTTTGGTGTTGAGTGTTTCTCAGCTGATGGCTGCTGGACAGCTAGGGATGTCCTTTATATGTGCTAAAAAAAAAAAATTCTTTTTTATAGGCATAAATTTTGATGGTTGTTTTCTATTTTTTTTTTTTTTTTTTAAATGTTGTAACCTCTTGATCCCAGTGTTGTATGAGACATATGGCTCTTTGTGAACTTCAGAAATCTGTCATTGGGAGGTGGAGGGGGGAGTGAGGGAGATGTAAAAAAAACAACCAGTATGGGTGACACTTGGTTTATAAGGGAACTGATGATCTTTTAATTCATCTTGTCAGAGCGCCTGCTGTCCTCTTTACAAAGTAGTTACATAATTGAGTAGGAATTGGGATGTGAGTCATTTTCCAGCAATTAATAACTGGGATGAATCCATGACCTGAGATCCACATGCTGTTCTTAATATCCACTTAGAAATATCATCATCTGTAGCTCTTAATACAGTGTGATCCCCTCCTTTATTTGAATAATCAGAAAGTGCTGAGCTGGTGTTCTTGAAAATGAACGATTTTGGTCCTGATAACTCTAAGTTTAACCTTTCATTTTCCCTCCCCTGAATTGTTACCTTTTTTTACTGCTGTGGTTTTCTATGGGTCAGTTCTGAGGATCAGAGGGAGCTGAGGCTCTGTGACCCAGCGTCTCAGCCAGACTGAAGGGTACCTGGTGCACTTGGAGAAACAAGAGTAGTGAGGATTTTGTCAAGGCATTAAAGCTGTCTGTGTACTGTTTAATCAGGTCTTGTTACTGGAAAGAGTGTGTGGTGATACATGTGTAATGTGGGGTGAGAATGTGAGGTGAATCTCAGGGTGGGCTGCGGAAGATGTTGGGAGAAATTGATCAGAAACAAATGAAGGGTGAAATTGTTAGATTAATTCTGCTATTGGTGCTGAATGAAGTGTAAAGAAGTAGATAAGTACCATACTTAGCAGAAAGGAAATTTGATTTTTTCACATCAGCATTTGAAGACCGTGTTACTGAAATGGGCAAATACACCACATGCATTTAATTGTGAGTTGAGAAATCTGGTAGAAATACGTTTACCTTGCAGAGACCTTGCCTTATCTCACCTTCTTTTTTTCCTATATGGAATTTCTATTTGTTAACTCACCTTGATGAAAAATTGGTTACCTGACTGTAAATGAATATTTGAGGTGCTCATGTCAGTTCTCCATCTCCTGCATCCTGCGTGGTCAGTCCTTCCTGCTGAGCAACACCAAGAAGAAGGGTCTCAAACCCAAGGCTGGGGAGCACTGCTTTACGGCAGGACCTCTCCAGGCCTCCTCCCAGGCCCTGCTGTTCACTTCTTCAGTTGTATACAGGGATAATTCTTTCAGTGCTGTGCTTAGTGGCTGCTGAAATTGAGGGCAGAGAAATGGTCTTTTTGGTTCCCATTATGGAATGTATATGTATTCTGCTTCTTGCTTTTTATGTGTGTCTTTTGCATTATAAATTCAGATCTTGTCTATCCCAAAAGCCTTTGTATCTATTAGGCCTGTGACATCAGAGATAATAAGGAAGAGAAATGTAATTAACTGAGAGGGGAAATGATTTGCATTCATGTTATTTAAAATGCCTTTTTTTGTTTGTGTCAAGGACCCATTTAATTCACGTCTCCAGGAGAAAAGCTCTTGGGTGGGAAGGGAGTTGCTTAAGGGTTCAGAAGATTTGCATCCCACATTCATGCATCACCCAAAGAATCTTCTGGTATTAGAAGGGAAAATGAGAATTTGCAGTGATGATTTGGGGGGAGGGGAAGAAGGGAAAGCAGATAAACCCTCTTACTAGGTAGTATTCATATGCAATGAAGAAGCTGTGGAAAAGAACACAAACAGTCTGCTTTTGCTTTGTACATCACATTATTATTGACAATATCTCTTCAATTGATACATTCCTTTTGGTTTTTGGACGTGTGCTATTTTTGTCTTTTCTGGTTTTTAGAGGAAAAGGGGAGCCAGTGACTGAGCTGAGTTGGTCCTCCTGCCGGCAGCTTCTCTACCAGTCAATGGCCACCATCCTGGCTCACACAGGCTTTGAGTGTGCCAATGAGAGTGTCCTGGAGACCCTGACAGACATCGCCCATGAGTACTGCTTGAAGTTCACCAAACTGCTGCGCTTTGCTGTGGATCGAGAAGCTCGACTTGGGCACACCCCTTTCCCTGATGTCATGGAGCAGGTCTTCCATGAAGTGGGCATTGGCAGCGTGCTCTCGCTGCAGAAGTTCTGGCAACACCGCATTAAGGATTATCACAGCTACATGCTTCAGGTGAGAAGAGCAGTAGGGACCTGATAGCACCAATAAATGCACGCCCAGTACAATTGCTTATTCCTATAGCAAGTCCGGGGTCTTACTGAAGGAAAATCAGATTAGAAAACCTCTTGGGTGTAGAGGGGAGTCATCAAGGAAAAGAGAAACAGGATTTTTTTGGCTGGAAGACAGACCCCCCCCTTATTTGTGTCCCTGCTGAGGCTAAGAATGCTCTACTGATGGTTTGTCTGGATTTAAGAGGATGCCCCAGCTTTTGAGTGGCCCTGCCAAAAATACTAAGTAGAGGTAAAATCAGTACTGACTGATTAACTGAATTTTCTGCTTTAATGGGATATTTGGCTGCTTACCATTTCAGAAAACAAGTAAGAAGATGAACAAAAATTACTTGGCTGTATTCACTTAAGCAAGGGGTGACTTGCTTAAACTTTAAGACTATGGGGTAGTATTGTGCTGATCTGAGTTGTCACACAAGTGCTACCTTCCATTCTAGAAGGGACTGTGCTTCTGTGGAGAAAGAAGAGGAATTGTTAAATTCCTTGGAATAAGAGGTGCCATATCAATGTATGATGTAAGAATAAGGGTATGGTTTCTCTTGATCCTGAATTAATGTGAAATTAGACAAATGTATTTTATTTGAATGATATAAGACTGTCTGCCTGTTGTGGACTTACAGAAATGCAAGGATTTGAAGTGGGAATTTTACTCCTTATCAAAAAACAAGATTTGAATCAAGTAGGTAGCCTGTGACCAAAGGCAAACCCTGCCATCCCTTCCTCCTTGTCACATTATCTGAGCACCAGTTCACTCATCCTGGAGCAGCTGCCTTGCCCTCCTCTTCCCTGGGTTGGCACCTTGTGCCTTACAGAGGCAGTATAAATCAGAGACACCTGTACATGCATGTAGTATGTAAATTGTGATGGAGTCTGAGGTTTGTGCATAAAAATAACATCATCAAGATCTGTCTTCATTAAAAATGTTTTTGTTCAAAAAAAAAGGCTTAATTTTTGTTTAAATGTTTTTTATTCAGATATCTCCTTTTGGAATTTCTGTTTTCTGCATCATTCTGCTGATGCAGTTCACTCTCATCCTGCAGCAGGTCATTGTCTTATTTGTTCTGTTCTTCATGCAGGGCTGAGGTCCACAGTAGCCTCTGTATTTGGAAATAGATCTAGAAGGGGGAAATAGGCTTTGCTATTCTTTTCCCTTGCTTCTGCTGTTAAAAAACCTCGGGCTTTTCCTGAGCAGAGTTCACTGACTGCTGGGATTCAGTGGTATAAACAAGAATTTGTTAGAAGCAGATGAAATCTGAAATTTTTAATTTAATTGCTTAAGTTTTTAGAAGTACAGGGTAGCTCTAAATCTCATTTCTGTATTTATTTCACTTCTCTGACTGGAGAAAACTTCTGTGTTTTTTGCTGTGAATGTGACAGAAGGTACCCAGGCTTTGCCCAGTGGTGATGACAGAGCTGATGAATATGTGAGCTGCTTGGTTTTTAATGATAGAGTAAATTTGTTACTGGCAAATGGAGGATAGTCTTATAGGTAAAGCCAAAAAGTAAGACCGGGACATTTTGCTTTTGTTTCGTGCTCTGTTTAAATTTTGGGGCCTCATCATCACTGTCTTTGAAATAAAGGTGCTCATGTTTATCAAGCAGATGTGTCAGTGGATTAAAACTTATTAAAGTCCCTTGTTACAGGACAGAAAGTGTTCTTAAAGGGGAAAAAAAAAATCTTCCCTGTGTAGCTGATAACCTGTTTACTTGTTCATTCAGGTCAGGTGTTAATAGTATTCTGGGAACAGAACACACGGCAATGTAATTGCCATTAGAGTCTCTGAAGTCATTCTGACCTTTATGGCCTCTTTTTCACCCCCACTGATCTTTGACAGGTTAGCAAGCAGCTCTCTGAAGAGTACGAGAAGATTGTCAACCCTGAAAAAGCAGCAGAAGACACAAAGCCTGTGAAGATTAAAGAGGAACCTGTTAGTGATATTACTTTCCCCATAAGTGAGGAGCTGGAAGGAGATCTGGCTTCCGGTGACCAGTCTTTGCCCGTTGGAGTCCTTGGAGCTCAAAGTGAGCGCTTCTCTGCCAACTTGGAAGTAGAAGCTTCTCCACAGACTTCAGGTAGGGGTTTCTTGCTACTGCTGGAAACAGTCTATCAGCTGTTTCATGTGAACTTGTTTCCACTTTTAATAGCAGATCCCAGTGTGAGGAAAGAGAGGGAGACAAAATTTTTAGGTTTTAATGAAAAGATTTGGACAGGAGAGGAACCCTTGCTTGCTTTCTGAATGGAAAACCAAAGAATCAAAGATATCAATTGCAAGGATTTGTTAAATATTTACTCCGTTCGTGGACCCCTTAGAACACAAAATGCTTTATGTGGTCTTTATTGTTAGGGAATTGTTTAAATTATTGGCTTTGTTATTGGTGTGAGGTAGATTGTTTTTCAACAGTGATGGCCTGAGGGCTTTATTGTTGTTTTGTGAACTAGAGTATTTGCTGCAGTTGTGAGTACTGGGTTTTTTTTCCCTGTGTCATGTAACAAAGGCAAAAATAACTTCTGGGTTTATATATATGTATGCATTTTAATTTAAAAGAGACTAGAGTTTTATCCTTATTTCTAGTAAGGAGCGTACCAGATTTTTTTTTTTCCTTTGGTAGTTTTGGATTCTTGTCCAGAGATTCATGTTACTGAAAAGTTGAAGGCCATGTTCCTGGAGTAAATTCAAGACCCTATATAGTTTAGGCACTGAATGAGTTATGGAAGTACTAATGGTACTTGATGCAGTCGTCCATATTCAGATGTCACCTTGGTACTGACAGTCATTGTTTTATGAAACCTTATCAGCGACTTAGGTGAAATGGGCTTGTGGGAGTCTCTCCTGTTCTAGCATCTCTACCCTAAAGCCTGCTGTAGTTAGTTAAGGCCGTGTAAAGTGAAATGGTGAGTGAAGTAGTAGGTTATCAGACTGCACTCTGCTCCTCAAAGTGTCGTCCCGTGATGTTGGCATTGCACACCGGTGGCAAACGTGGGAGACTCTGCTACTGCTGTGCCTTTTCTATATCTATATACAAGTTTTATTCTGTGCACTGTTCACTAGTGCCAAATTTTCTGTAAAATGAAGAAGACATTCTTCTCTCAAAGAAAGCCAGTTTTGGTTGTTGTATAGAACCTTCTGAACTCTGGAAATCTCTGCAATAATAACTATTTCGCTTTAGAAAATGGTTAAAAAATAATGAAGCCTGTCCTCCTATTAACCCAAAACTAAGTAGCATATATAGTGAGGTTAGAGTATACCTCTGAGTCCATTAGTTTTTGGGGTTTTTTTATTATTAAATAGCATGTTCTGCTGAGTTTTAAAAAAGCACAAATCTGTCTAATATTTTTCTGGAAGCTTGTATTGTTTTCCATAATACCTCTGAAATGTGAAGTGCTTGCATTTTTGTGGGAGAAGGAGCAGCAGACTCCTCTGGCCCGTATGGGGTTGCAAGTGATTCATCTGGAAAGCTTTGTATTAGCATCTACCACTTGAGACCCAGAGGTTAGCATACTAGCTGTATTTTAAATGCTTCTTGCCTCTCTGATACTGAATTGATGTTTTCTAATTAAGAATACAAGTGCTCTGTTCCTCCCTGAAAATCCCTCTTCACTTCACAAGGGCCTTTGGAAATCTCATCACTGTGAGAAGTCCCAGTCTAGAGCTGGGCAGGCTGGAGAGCATAATATCATAAGGAGCAAGAAAAAGCTGCTGCAATTAGGACACCACCATCTCAAAAACACAAGTGTGAGGCCCATAGAGAGGGCAGCAAGGCTTCCGTGTCTGAGGGCAAAACTCTTGTTACAGGCTTCCAAGTGTTCTGCTTGGGTTTCTGCTTATGCCTGACATTGTGGTTGTGGGCTAGCTGCTTTGTTTCATTGCAGTTGGGGAAACAGAGGCAAAATTGGGGACCTTGTTCCTTCACCCAGCAGGGTAACATGAGGATTAGCTCATTTGTAAAGTACTTTGAAGTTAAAGTGCTTTGAAGATGAAACATCCTGTGTCCGTGCTTAAGTACTTTTAGTCATTAGTGACGCTCTCAATGACAGGTGATAGAGCTGAAAGGAATAAGGCTGAGCGGTGAAGAGCAATTGATGAAAGAAAGACACAGTAAGTTTAGTGAGCATCTTTCATTATTGTGTAGACTGGAGCTGCCACTCTGTGGAACTGATAGCGTTTTAATGATGTGCCCATTGTTGTTGAGAGGAACACATTTACTTATAATTAACATAAGAACAGCTTTTCATTAAGGTAACTGGACACCAGCAAGCACTTTGATTCTGGCTTGCTGTCTAACTGCTGAGCTAATGTAGGCTGTGTTACCACAAAGGTCCCCTAAACCCTGGTTTGGGCTAAGCTATTCTGGAAAAGATTCCTGACTCCTTCATAAGGGAGAATTCACAGTACAAACATGTGGAAGATCTGTTCTCTGTGTAATTGCTAGTAATAAGGGACTATTGTTAGTGATATATTGATAATGGGGAATAGTAGCGGGTTTGGCTCACTACAAGAGGGTTGGTTGTGCTTTCAAACTGTAGCCAAGCTCCTTGAGACACAAAGTTTGGGAAACCTACTAAAACTAGTTTCCTAGTTTTTTTTATTTTTCTATGTGAATCAAACCCAACACAAGAGGGACCAGATTTAAAAGCGAGAAGATTTCAGGCTTTCTGCAGTTTTGGGCTGTTACGCCCATCTCAGCAAGGGGCCCAATTAGTGTATTTTTAATAGGATTTTTGTCTCTCTTAAAACTGTAAATAAGCAGAAATAATGCAATCTATAATTACTGCTCTTGGGGAGAAAAACATTTGTTGTTATCAAGAAATATGGTTTTGTAATGTTGTACAGAAAATCCTCAATCTGCTCAGATTGCACACTAGACCAAAAGTTTATTCAAAAAAAAAAAAGAAAGGGGAGGGGGGCACTATTTCCCAGCAGGGTGTCTACGAGGTTGAGCCAAGAGCGGTTTCTTTCCATTCTGCTGAAGGATGGGATGAGACCTGCAGCTACAGGAGTACAAGGAGGCAGGCAGCTGGGTGGCTGACTGCAGCTCTGATGTCCCTGCATTTCAGTGCTGAAAGTGGTATTTGAGTCTATTCCTAGTCTATACCTAGTGCTCTGTCCTCTCATTTCACCTCTCCTGCAGAACTACCAGAAGTCCAGTATGTCTGACAGCTCAAGGGAGGTTGCTGACGTTGCAAGGACCTCATCATCACGAATGACTTCTGTACTGCCTCTAAGTCCTGCTTATGTAGGGTTTAATCCATGTGCTGTTGGTGTACTCATGCCAACTGAGACACTCCTTCTGGAGAGTAATGTGGACTATTTAAGTTGTTGTTTCTCATGGAGCAATGTGAAAGGATATGTGAAATGATATGTGAAAGGATAGCATCATATGTTTTGGAGTGGCGATTACTGGGCTATTAAAAAAAATCCCTCAAACTAACAGATTTTTTTGTTGTTGTTCTTTCACACTGGTTGGTGTGTTTTGTTGTGGGGTTGGTTTTTTCTTTTCCCGCCTAGTTCACCTGTAGCTTTGCTTTAGCTCCTTCTTTACCAGTGCTGCTGTCCCTTGTATCTGCATGCCATTTGTAATTTGTCTTTTTACTCTGTTACTTCTGTGTGCTTTTTCTTTCTCTAGGGGCTGAGGTGAATGCATCCCCGCTCTGGAACTTGGCACAGGTAAAAATGGAGCCACAGGAAAATGAGGAGACCAATGTACATGGCCACGGGGTCCTAGGCAGCGATGTCTTTGAGGAACCAATGTCAGGCATGAGCGAAGCTGGGATGCCACAGAGCCCCAATGGCTCTGAGAGCAGCTATGGTTCTCATTCTGCTGACAGTCTGATGGGATCCTCACCTGTCTTCAACCAGCGTTGCAAGAAAAAGATGAAGAAGATGTGAAAAGAGATAGTATTTTTATTTAATCCTGATGGTATATAATAGACTGGAAACAAACTAAGAGAGCACTATGGTGGCTATGATTCATAAACAGGGCTGGCCCTGGTGTATGAGGGCCCTTGCATAAGATTATCAGACATTTGATGTGTAGCGCACTTCAGCTCCCTGGTTTTCTGGGTTCTGTACTCCAGCCTGACTCATGAGATTGAAGATCACCCTATACAGTTGATGGTGTCATGGCTTGCTTTGGCAGATTAATGAGGAAGTTACCAGTGGAAAGTAGTCATGAAGAGATTTGCTAAGTCATGAAATCATTGAATAATTTGGGTTGAAGGGATGTCTTGAAGTTCCTGGTCTCTAGTCCAGCCCCCTGCTTGAAGCACAGCCAATTAGATCAAGTTGCTCAGAGCCTTGTCCAGTTGAGATTTGAATATCTCCAAGGGTGGTGATGCCAAACCTCTTTGGGCATTTTCCCATATTTGACTACTGTCATAGTAAGAAAAAATATATTCTTGCTTCCAGTTGGAATTTCCTGTGTTCTAACTTGTGTTCATTGCCTCTTGCTTCTGTTCTGCCATTGTTAATCTCTGAGAAGAGTCTGACTCTGTCTTCTCTAACCCGCCCATTAAGTGGTTGTATACAATCAGATCTCACTTAGCCTTTTCTCAAGTCTAGAAACCAAGCTCGCTGAGCCTCTCCTTGTATGTCTTGTGCTCCAGCCCCTAACCAGCTTTGTGGCCTCCCACTGAAATTGCTGCAGTGCCCTTCTTGTAAGGGAGAGCACAAAAGTGGATGCAATTCTCCAGATATGGTTTCACAAGTGCTGAATAGAGAGAAATAAAAATTTTCCTTCAATGTACTGGCTATGTTCTTGCTAACTTTTGCGAACAACAAGACAGTCTTAGGTCAGGGTATTTTGCTGGTTGGGGAGCCGTTGCTGATGATGATAATGACCTTGCAAAAATGCTGTAGAGTGGCCTCACAGTGCCAACAGCCAGCTCCTTCAGTGCCTTCAGATGCATCCTGTCTTGTTCATGGATGTAGGTATGTCCCTTTGGCTGAAGTTCTTGCTAATTTGATCTTCCTCTGCTGTAGGTAACATTTTGCTAGTAGACCCAGGGACCTGGCAGACCTGAAGGCAGACCTTACCAGTGAAAACAGGCAACAAAGGTGTTGAATACATCAGCCTCAAAGTACAAAGCACATCCTTTGTCATCAGATTGCCTGCATCATTTAACAGTAAACCCATGTTTTCTTTAACCTTTCTTTTGCTTCCAGTGTACTTAAAAAAGCACTTACATTTCTTACCAGTTTCAACTCCAGCTGAGCTCTGGCTTTCCTAACAGTGCCTGCATGCTCGGGCTGTGTCTCTATATCCCTGCTGGCCAGCCCATCCTCACTTCCACCTCTGTGTACTTTTTCCTGTGTGTCTGAGCTCAGTCAGGAGTTCCTTGATCATCTGTGCTGGCCTTCTGTCATGCCTGCTTTACTTTCTGCTTGTCAGAAAGGACTGTTCTTCTACTTTGAGAAAGCTGTGTTTGAAGATAAGGCAGCACTCCTGGGCCCCTTTGGGAGGCCAGGGCAGTGCCTCGTGAGATCCTGCCAAGATGTTCCTTGAATAAAGCAAAATGTGTTGTCCTAAAGGTCCAGAACTCTGGTTTTCTTGTACATGTTTCTCAGGATTTAAAATGCCACAATTCCATGCCTGCTGCAGACAAGACATTCATATTCTCCACTAATTCTTCTTTGTTAGTGACAAGTCCAGGAGAGCTGCTTCTGGAGTTGATTTCTTGATCATCTTGAAGTTGATGTGAGATTCTGGAGAGAAGGAAGCAGCTTTTACTGTTGTTGTGAGCCAGTACTGGCAATGCAGATTTGCTCTCATTGGATTGAGTGCAGCAACTTCAGGCTGACTGAGGTTTCTTATTCAAAGTTGTTATCTTGACAACTTAGTCTGAAACAGAATCTATTTTGCTGCTTGCTCAGCTGACTGATGGCATTTTTTTTTGTTCTGCACAATCCTCAGTTGATCAACGCAGTCTTTAACTTGATTCAGTCAGTATTTCTCTCAAAAAAACTAGAATAAACATGAATCAAGAATGAACAGCCACTTAAACTGGCTTTATACCTGTAACCCATTGGGATGTTTGAGGGAGATTTACCAATCCTCCCATTTGTCCTTACAATTGCAAGTTTTATCTTTTGAAAGAATGAGCTCCAGGCATAGTATTTTTGTTTCTGTATAACATGCCTAGCCTTAATTCTTTTTTCCTATCTGTATTTCTCTTCCACTTTATAGAAGGGGAAGCCAAACATAAAATTCCTCAATGTCTAATAGGAATGTGTGACCACAGGCTTTTATGGACATTGGAGTTAAAATTGTCCATCACAGTTTTAAAGGTTTCTCCTGGGGGGTAAATTCTAGCTGTTTGAAGCCTAGTCAGTAGTAAAACAGTGGACCAGTGTATCAGGAAATCTTTATTTTGATTCCCTCCGAGTCACCATTAGGCATGCTGCATTTTCCCTGTTTTCTCAGCTGTAAAAAAGAGAATAGTAGTACTTGCCTCTTCGAAGTGTGTTTGAGATTTAGTTACAATTCAAAAGAGGCACTGTGATCCTTCAGAGAGTTTTGTGAGAGTTGTGAGCTGTTCTTTTTGGGTAGGGCTGTTGCTGGCTGGAAAGTGCTTAGATGGACACCAAAAGGTTACTGACCTATATGATACTAGTTTTAAGCAAAAGTGCTTATCATGAAGAAATAAAGCAGTTGTGCTGTTCAACTTTGCAGGTACAAGGAAGGCATTTGGGGTGGTATCTTCTCATTCAGCTTTAGATGTCTACAGCTAAATTTGTTCCTCTGGGCCCCATTTGCAGCTGAAGAGAAATAGTCCTTCTCAGGTCACCGTTCTGGCCTTGAAGGAGAAGTATAAAGCAGGTCAGATGAATGGCATTTTTAGAAATGTCTATTTTTCCTTTGTGTGCTCATAAAGTGAGTTCAACTTGACTACCTCAGATGAAGACATCCACACCATCAGTGTCTGAGTTAAGTGACCTGACTTTAGCCCTTCCTGTCTGGGAATCAGAGAAGATGTCCTCCTGCTGGGCCAGTGCTTTTTCTCTTCTACACATTTTGTAGAGCTTGCCATTAAAATGGTGGTACTGGGCTAAAAGAAGATTGTCCATCTTAGCTAAACCAGCAATCCAGTGTTCTCCAGAACACACAGAATGTGGTACACTGGGGCCTCAAGACTGCTTGATTTGGCCCTTGTGTCTTTGATAGCGTGTGAGAACACTTGACACCTGCCATTGGGCCTTTCTCCGGAGATGCTTTGCCAATCTGTTGTAGTGAAGTGTTCTTGAGGCTGGGGCACTTGAGTCTCTTGCACTGTTTTCAGGAGCTGGAGGACAGAGCGACTGCCACCAGCATCACTTGCTCATTTTGCAAGATTTCAAATGGGCTAAAAATGAAAATCTGCTGTTCTCCAGGGCTTTGCTTAAACCTCCTAAGCAGCAATCTTAAGTGCTTTCTTTATATTGCTCATGTACAGATGTTCTGTCTTTCTTTTAATTGTGTTTTTGTATTTCACATCCCTTTTCCACACCCATTTCACCCTGTAACACATGCTGTGCAACAAGCCAAGCCTGAGCGCTTCCAGTATATTTAAATACAGTGGAAATTCACCCTCCATGGATTCAGCTGTGTCATTGCAGTGTAAGAGAGAGGTGTTACTGATTCTCTTTAGGCTGCATGTTTATGCAGAGATAAGAAATGCATCAGCATCGCTTGTACATTTAAAAATGATGGCAAAGTAAAATCTGTATCTCCCATTCCGCCATTATGCTAAATGTTGTTTCTGACATTTCTGTGTTTGATGTTTCCTTTTATGCCTGTGGAAGCTTTACCTTCCGAGTAAGCCCTTCCCCTCTGAACATTTACCGTCCTTAGATTTACAGTGGTGCTCATCATGCATGAAGTAGTGAAATTTCAAATCTAGCTCACAAAGTCAGATACAGACAATATGCTTTTTTGATGAATCAAATAAGACTTTGCTAGGTGTTAATGCAGCCTTAGGCAACTAGCGAGGAATTCATTGACCATGTAATCCCCAAATTTCAAGCCACAGTTAGATTATGCAGTGGGTTGGAATGACGCTCAGCTCTCGCAGCAGTCATTTTTTTTGCTGGTTGCTGGTAAAGCACTCTGCCGACCCACCTGCTTCAGTAGTCTGCAGTTTTGTTGGTTCTTTCAGCTTTCTCCCTTCTTTTTCCAAAGGTGCGTGGATGGCAAACTGCAATATTGAGTATTGACCACGTCCATATCCAGTAGCATTGATGTCTTTAGTGATTTATTTTGCCATGATTGAAATTGGTGGGAACTTTGATATCAATTTGGAGAGCAAGATCTGTGAATTACTTGGCTTTTGAAGTGTTTTGCATGGGAATCATACAGGATTGTAGTTGAGAGAGCGCTGTGTATCATAATTCCTTTTTCCCTCTAGCAATACCTTTTTATTCCTTTTGAAGAATTTTGCCTGATATCCAGCAAAGTTCACTGTATAAACGACAGTGTAACGACTTTAGTATACAGTATGTCAGACTGTGCTGCCGAGTGATTTAATTCCAAGACCATCCATACTAATTTGAATATGCGTAATGCTGTGCAGAAACAGAGATATTTCCTGCATAGAAATTTACAATTTAAAAAGAAAACAGGAAAATAAGATTAGGTAGGGTAGGTGAGGCCAATCTGATTATCTGCTCAATTCTGAGACTAATGCATATGTTATGTGTGAAGGATGTTTTACTTAAAATGGCTTTGTACATGCATGTGAATGTAATATGTAACTTTGCTTGTGTTTATATGGAACAAAACTGCTTGGAAATATTTCAGGGTTCTTTTTTTCCCTTGCTCTCCCGGAGAGAGTTTCTTTGTAATTTCTAATAAAAAAAGATTAAAAAAATTACTCAGAAATAAAAATCCGCCAGGTGTCATGTAGATTTTTTTTGTTTGTTTTGAAGGATGGTGCTGTGAATGCAAAGCCCGGTCTTGGGGTTCTGTCTACCCTTACATGAGATCTGGAGTAGACCTTTTGCAGGCCTGTATAAGGTACTGAGATGGTATCAGTGTTAATATCACAACTAGGGAGACAAGAGATGTTATTCCAGGATGTGGTCAGAGAAAATGGAAGTCTTCTCTTTCACGGGTGCCGGCGATAGCAAGCCCCAGAAATTATATTAGTACCACAGTGGTAGTGTTGGTATTCACCTGCATACACAGATTGCTATTTCTGAAGCGACTACTTGTATATACTTCTACTACTTATATTACCAGACTACCTAGGAGCCCTGCTCCAAGCCTTGCACATTTCTCTTTTATGTGCTGGTCTCCTTGTTCTACGTAGTGCTTTTTTTCTGGGGGACTGCTTTAGACTGCAGTGAATGAAGCACAGCATACTTTCCCCTCTGCTCTGAGCTCTGCCTGTCATAGTAGGGCTGAGGGAGGCTGTTTGATGCTTGATAGCCCTGCTAAGCAATTGAAAATAGCATATCATGAATTAGGATACAGGCCTGTGTTCCTTGCCGGGAGAGAGGGAATAATAATCATAGCGCTTCCTATCACCCCCGTACCCGAGAGCAGTCTGTCCGCGCAACTGCTGTCCTCCGAAGCATATACTACTGAATTAATTTCCCAGTCCGCATGTGAGTCTGGAGGTGTGCTTTTCCCTTCCCTGGTGGGGCCTGGAGGAAGACAGCCATTGCCCCGTTCGCCTTGCACCCCACCAGGCTGAAGCACGAGCCCGCTTGCATCCCAGTTTTACTTCCCTCTGCTCCAGCAACCTGCGGGGCCTGTGCTGTGGCAGGGAGACTTGATGACCGAGAGGATTTCGGGAGGGGGACCCCGCTTCCCTGTGCTGAGCTCTCTTCTGCCCTTGATTTTTTGCCCCCCGCCGTGCTGCGGATGGGGTCGGGGGACCAGAGGGGCCGGGGGCGTCCGTGGCCGCGTGGCGGTGCTGGCTGCGCACCGCTGCTGGGGGGCTGCCGGCCCAGGGGGGGCTGCTTGCAGCTGCAATGACAACCTCTCCCCTCCCCAAAAGAACCCCAAACACCAAACCATGTCATTTTCGCTGTGTCTTTTATATTGGAGATTAGAAATGCCTCTTTGTTGCTATGGAAACGCTCGCGTGAAAGAAGACGACCTCATTATGAGTTATGATGAAATCTCCTTTGGGGTGGGCTCGGCACCCAGCACCCTGTCAGCTGGGGGAGTGGGGCTGGGAGATCGGGGGGGGGGGGGGGGGG
>VXBL01004267.1:0-155787 GCA_013400195.1 Aramus guarauna | reverse complement strand
GCAGTTGCCCCTTTTGCTGTGATGCTCAGTGGTTTGCAGAGCTCGTGGGTCTTTCCCTCTGGGCTCAGCGGGCCAGAACAGCCCCTGCTCCTGGACCAGCCCTTCCTCTTGGGAACCGGCTCAGGAGTTGTGGCTGCATCACTTCTGCGTGGGGCTGTGCGTGCTCCTGCTCCGGGATGGGAGGATGGCTCTGCAATAGGCAACGGGACCCCAGCTGTGGGCTGAATGAAGGGCTCGGGTGTCGTGACGGGTATTTTTTGCTTCTGGTGTCCGTCAGGGTCCTGGCATCCAATTTGTGTGCTTTTCCCTCAAATCTGGGCTGCTGCCTCTGAGCCCAAACTGTCCCTGTGGCTGTGGCTCACTCTCAGCTTTGTGCCCCATCCGAGTGTCCCGCTGCTTCTGCTCGTCCTGTGCCACCCCTGGCTCTTCACCTGGGTTTGCCCCCATCCCTCCCTTGACCCGCACCGTTCATTCTCCTCCAGAGAGAGAGGCATTTCTGTGCCCCACTGCCCAGCTTGTCGCAGCACACCATCACTGCCTGTCTTGAATTGCAAAGTAGATGTAGGAAACACTTTTTTCTCCAAGTGGAAAAAATCTAATAAGATTATTTATCTTAGTTTTAGCCAAATTGTTTGTTTTGGTGTTTGGTTTTGGGGTTTTTTTTGGAGGAAAGGAAGGTGGAACTTGGATATGCTTTGGAGGAAGGATGCTCTCTAAAAAGGCCAAGTTTGGTTGTGACGAGACTTTGGGGAAGTGACCTTCTGTCCTTGTGTTAAGAGCATTATACAGTCCCTGGGCTAATCTGTCCCCTTGCCCATGGAGTCCATCTGACTGGCAGGCAAGGGAGAGGTGGGATACGGGACTGTAGGGAAACTATGGATTTTCGGTCATGTACTGAGATGATCTGGGCTGTTATTAGTGTAGAGTGAGCGCCAATGACTTTATGTTCCTCTGAGAACTGTGGAGGATGGTGAGAAATGAACCCCTTGTCTCCGGCATAAATGCTGATGGCTCTTCTCAGCTGCTCCATCCTGCTGCTGCCAGACAAACTGGTGGTCCAGTGTGGAAGGCGTGCTGGATTCCAGCTCTGGGGTAAAGCTCCTCCACCCCCGATGCCTTCAGGCTGAAGGAGGGGGAGAGGCAGGACTCGCACAGCAGCAGATCAGGCGGGGGGGTCACTGCGGCAGCCTGGGCCGGGCAGGGAGCCCGCTCTGGGGTCTGCGTTGCCCTGCTTTACCAGATCTGGCATTGGTAAAAGGTAACCCCGTGAAAGATTTTGTGAATTACAGAAGCTTACCCTTTCCGGGTTATCACTTTCAGAGTATTTTGAGAAAGGCTGGAAAAATGATAGTGTTTGCCAATACTGACACAAACAGACAAACACGAAAAGCAGGCCTTTTTTTAATTTTTTTTTTTTTCCCCCTTTTCATTACGTTTTCCAAGCATGGAGCAGCCACAGTGTTGGTTTTGGTATTCTTGATCTTGCTGGAGGAAATTTAGTGTGCTTGGTAAACGTGACATGTCTGCTGCTGCAGCTCCTTTGAAGACAGTGATGATGCTGAACATTTAACAAATACATTCTGTTTCATCTGCAATGCCCAGTAGTGAATGGACTTAAATGAATGTAACCAGACCAGTTTAACACTCTCCATCTTCGCACATTGTCATTCTCTTGACTCTTGTAATACCATAATTTTGCTATTATTCGAGTCGATATAAACTCTTCTATTGTACAGCAGCCCTGGCTTTCTCTAGTAAAGAAAAGAAGCAAGGAAGCCAATTGATGCTAACTCTTAATGCCTAAAGAAAATGACATGAAACAATTCTTTTTCAAAAAGATGTAGTGTCTTTAACCATCTTCTGAGACTTCCTCATGCTCTCTAAAGAAATAAAGGCACACCTCCGCTTCCCAGCTTCTTTGATGGACACATTGAAAGCAAAGGTTGCATTTATATTGTGGTATCTGAATTAAATTTGTCTGATATGGCTGAGATGTCAGAGCCCTATTAACTACAGGTGCCCTATAATACAATGTATTCTTAAACAGGCAGGTTGGATAAAATATCACTGTTTGTCTACCGAATGGATTTTTCTGTGGAAAAGAGTGAGCAAACCAGTTACTTCTCAGTGTATCCAAATCTTCCACCACAACTTCAAAGAAACCGGAGAAATTAAATGAATAAAAAGACACTCTCCTTCGTGTGTTCAGATTCTCTAGCCTAAAGCTCAGAGACCTTCCTGCACTCATTTCCCTTCTTTAAAAAATTAGCTTTGCACAACAGATGGGTGGGCGATCTACAGCTCTCAGCATTATTTTTTTTCCCCTCTTCGCTCTGCGTCTTGCAATTCTGTTTGCATGCTCAGTTTTGATAAGCTGTGCCCTTCTTGGGTTGGGTGCAAAATGAACTTCCATAGTGAATGAATGTACTTCTTATCGGGTACCTAATAAGATACTCTATGAGATGCCTGTCTTGTAAGGCATCTGATCAGACAGGATCCCCCCTTGAAAAGGCACTGACTGGTGGCCTGGTCCTGCTGAGTACTCCTGAAGCAAGCGGGAATTAAAGTCTTGCAATTAAATGAAATCATTAAATTAATTAATTAATTAATTAAAGTCTTGCAATTGTGGGCCAGAAAGAAGTCTGCTTGTTGGCCTGGCGCAGACCCTTATGTGTAGACTCTGTTTACTCTATTTCATAAATTCTTTGTCAGTCCGGAATCTTCCAGACTCTTAAGCAGTTTCAGCACTTACAGACGCAGACTCTGGTGCTGTTTGTGGGAGTTTCTAGGGTGCTTTAACGAGGCACAGAGGTAATTTTGCAGAGTCATGCTGCAAGGAGATGTGCACCCGTGAGCGCCCGTGTGGGACTGTGAAAGAACTGAAGTTTCTTTTTGGAAAGGCAGATGGAAGAGACAGTGACAGTCTGCACGGAAAATCTGTGAGCAGCCTCACCCGGAGGGAAAGCGTGAGCTTTTGGAGCATCTACCAAAAATTCGTAGAGGGGTGAAGGATCTAAAAGTGAAAGGAAAGGCGGAGAAGAAAGACGAGACAAATTCTTCTAGGAACTGCAAAAGTTAAAAAAGACAGGTCTTGATTCCTCCCTCTTTCCCTGAATCCTGCTGCATCTGCAAGATTTCAGTGATTCAAGGTGACCTAGGAAAGGCTGAAGAGAAGGAGAGGGCAATCTGTGTAGGTACGTATCTGAGAAATACTGATGTAGCTAGTATTTGTGTATGTGTTTATCTATGCAGAGATGTACAGAACAGTTACCTATGTGGCTATGCAGTTACCGTCATATCATTTACAGTTCCCAAAGGAATGTGAGCAGTTCCCATGCTACTTCTGTCAGCATCTTGGCTTTGTGGGATGCATGACCAGAAGAGTTTTGGGTGCTTGAGATAACCATGTAACGCTCCTAATCTTTCATTTAGCAATTCAGATAAGCACATCTGTAATTTTAAGTTTATGAACAACAGGGTGTGGACGTGCTTTCAATTATGCTTTGCTGGATAAAAGCAGTACGGCAGAGTAATGAGCAAAATTTAAAAAAAAAAAAAAAAAAACCAAAAAAACCTCATCAGTCTAAATTTAGGTCAGGATCTGCAGTTTATCTCTCTGGACACCTGATTCCTCTAGCTAACTGGCATGACTGGGCTGCTCCAGGAATGATTTTTTATTCCACTGATCTGACAGCACCCGTCATTTTCTTATACACTAGTGTCCATATCACTAAATCACCTCTGCCATCGTTAGTGCTAATTGGCTCCCTTGCTGTACCCTCAGAGGAGCATGAAAAGTCTGAATGGAAGCTGCAGGCCCATCTCCCCACAGAACGGCACTGGGACAACCTGTGAATGTATAACAGCTTCTGCTTTCACATTATGCTCCCTGGTCTTGCTACAGAGAGACTTTCAAAAGCCAGGGCTGTTGCTCCCACCGTTCTCTGTCAGGACTGAGTTTGCCCACACAGAAGTCAAAGCATACTAGCCACGAGTAACTGTTTGCTTTCAATCGTATTTTTCCGCTAGCAGATGCCCGTGTGTGCATCTGGTGCTCTGGGTGGGCTCCAGCCCCTGGTAAACAAGAGAGACAAAACTGGGACGTGAGCGGAGTGGGAACGCAGATGGGTGTTGGCATGAGGTCAGTCGCTTTTACAAAATATCACCCTTCATTTAGGCTGTGTCCTGCTTCCTGATGTATCATATTTTATGATGGATAAGACAAAGCTAGTAAGTTTTTGGCAGACTGAACAAAAGCTCATGGAAGACTAAGTCCTTTTTAGAAAAGTTTCTCTTTCAGGAGCCTTCCGAGAAATCCCTAATTGTACTAGAAATTCTCTGTTTTACATGTA
Source organism: Aramus guarauna (assembly GCA_013400195.1). Classification (NCBI taxonomy): domain Eukaryota; kingdom Metazoa; phylum Chordata; class Aves; order Gruiformes; family Aramidae; genus Aramus; species Aramus guarauna. The sequence goes on along the minus strand of VXBL01004267.1, from coordinate 151,435 downwards.
GATGTTCAGTGTGTAATCCTGAAACAGATCTTCATTTTTGAGGAATAATGCTGTGAGGACTAAGTAAAAATACATCCTTTGTCTTGCAAAGAAGTTTTTCTGTCCTTTTCCAAAAGGAGCGATGAGCTTCTCACCTTAATAAGGACAAGAGAGAGGGAGAAGGGGAGAGGCAGAGCTGACATCTGTAGTTCATGCATCTGAATTGGGTTGCATTATTGATTTTATATAATCAGCAAATCTTGAAATCTGCTTCTGAGAAAGGAGAAATGGAGCGGGCTGTGGAGAATGGAAGTGTCGCGATCATGTTCCAAGGAAAATGAAGGAGGAAAAAGAGAGTCCTGCCAACAGAAAAACAGTGCTCTTTGTTCTCTGTCACTTCCAATGCTCTCCCACCAACTACGGTGGAGTCTCTAAGGGAAATAGAAGTAACCAGCAGGCACAGAAAGAATTTCACGTTTTCAAAGCCTGTTCTCCATTGAAGCTATTTACATTCTTTCTTTATCTTGTCATTTCTAGGCCCTGGGGGTCTTCCTGTCCTTTTCCTTTCAATGTGTGTGGGTGAATTGTGGCATCCTTTCTGCTCTCCTCCATCTTCTTTGAGGTCTCCACTTGGTTTCTCGGTGAGATGCACATGGATTTGCTATCTGGCATCGCTATTCCACACTCTGCTCTAAATCTTACGCGTCAGTCTCCTTCCAGCTTTGCAGGTTTTGTTTGAATAAATGAGCGGACTGCTACCAAAAGAATCTGGATTGGCAGCTCTGAAGACTTTAATCCTCTTTACCTCCACAGAGCAAAAATAACACAGCAGCAATGTGACTGGGATGACTGCTATGCTGGCTAACACCAGGGACTGAACTGGGGAACTTCCAGAGCTTAAAAGCGTGACCCCCTTTATAACTTGAGCTGAAGGTAGGAGGTCTGCAAGAGACCTGTAAGCTCTAGGGACTGGACATGGAGAGGGAGAGCTAGGTCACAGACTGGCTGCTCAGTTACATGAGTTTCCTCTGGACATGGACTTTTCCCAAGTGTCCGGGCTTTACAGCATTGCAAATCCTGTGCAAGTCACTACCTAAGTGATGACAGTCATCTTCCTGGATATACCAGAAACTGTGATTCAGTCCTAAACTAGAGGAAAATAATCCTTAGGTCAAGTTACTCCTAGATTCTCTGCAGATGCTACTGGCAAATTCCCCAGGCTTGTTTTACGGTAATGATTGTGTCATGGTTACAAGGTTAATTGTGCCCCTGGCTGTCCCAAATCTCAAGCCTCTGTCCATCTCAAGGCCTTGGATGAACTGGGTAGTCCTCCTTCTCCCATGCCCCAGCTGGAATTCCCTGTGCAGCAATGGTGCTGTCCTGCACCATGTCTAGCTCATGGCTCCACAGGAATATAGAGCTGGGAGAGGTGTAGCAGATCCTGTAAGTCCATTGTCTTGTCTCATCCAGGATCACTGGATTTGGTACCAGGATTTGGTACGCAAATCATTCCTGCCTGACATTTGTCCAAATATCTCCTTGAAGCTCTTGAGTGATGGGAGACTCCACAGATGAGACACTCCCAGGCAATCTATGTGACCAAGCTGCTTTCCTTACTTTTTAAAAAGTATTTTCTAATGAGCACCCTGTATGCTTCTTGCTGTGGGTTAAGGTACCATAGGATCTGTTGCTGATTTTCTGTAAAACTATTATCTGACCGACACCTTTCCATCCTGTTTTTGTGCAGCTGGTTATTCAACAGTGTAAGATCTTGTGCATGTGTCTTCTCTAACCTGTTCCTTCCCCAGACCATTTCTACAGCTTGTCAAGGTCATTCTGAATCCTGACCCCGTCTTCCATTGTACACACAGTCCTTTGCAGCATATTGCTAGCAAATTTAATAAGCATATTCTCTCTTCCATCACTCAATCTGTAGTGAAAAAACTGGATAGGAGCAAACCAAGGATAAAACATGCAGAACAGTTTTGGAAAAACAACGATGGCAAGTAAATGAAGGCAGGTCATATGATCCTCAAAGCTAATATTTGTTGTTTTTCCAGGAAGTGCCAGGATGTCTTTATCTGGGAAATCCCTGTTTGAATTAAAGATATTTATTATTAATAATATTTTCACTAACTGCTTTATCACTTGGATCTCAATCACTAGGTTACATTTCACCATTCTTAAATTATTGCACAGGACAGCACGGCTCATGGATGAGCTCTTGGGTCACTTCCACCCAGGCGGCTTATCTCTCCCTGAAGTGTGCTGCATCTCTCTGCGGGAGGCATTGCACTGGCTCCAGGTCGGCTGTGCCAGCCAGGCGTCGCGCTGCCTTCATCAGCCAGAACTGGGACAGCACATGGCAGCTGCTCTCCGAGAGACAGAAGCAGTGGCAGAAAACACAGGGTGTTTCCAGGAAGGTGGGAAACGTGCCATGGTATAAACCTTGGCAGGGTTCAGCCCCGAGACATCGAATCTGGTCTGGGTGGGAGATTCCACTTTGAGGAGCTCTGGCTCCTCAAACTTGCACAGCCATTACTGTTACCTGCTCATTCAGAGAATAAATAAAGCTGGATTTAAGAATTAGTAAATTCATAAGGATTTTTTTTTTTTCCTGGGTGCTGATTTCATTCAGTCAGGCCTTAAGAAAGGTATCTAAAACAACTACTTGTAGAAAACTATGCAGCTTCCTCCTTTGTCCATCTCTTCCTACTCCCAACTTGAGGGGGGAGGAAATATGCAGCTGGGGACCCTTGAGGGAGCTGCCACAAAGCAGGGAACAGACCTTCTGTTTTGTCCTCTGCCTGGGTCATTAATTTGCTCTCTGACTATAAGCAAATGTCTTATGAGTCCTGAGCCACAGCAGTAGAATAGGGGTAAAGATCCATCCAGCCCTCAATACAATACTTGAGAGACTGGGGGACCTTTACTAGCCTGGGTGCTTTTACAGCCTCCCGAGGCATTCAGGATCACCCCACAAGATTGGCAGCTTGACAAAACACAGACCCTGTCCCCAGCCTGTGCCCAAGGGTTTTGTCAGTCCTAAAAGTAACACTGGCCACCGGGCCCTCCTGTAGCTGGTAGGAAGAAAAAGATGCTGGCGACGCACATCTCAGCCCAGATATGTGTGAGTTGTCTTGCTTATCATTACCATTGTTCATTTGCTGCAAAGCAGGTGTTAGCTCGGAAAAAACATAAAAGCTGCATTCTGGATTGTTTGTTCCTCGTTAAAATGATCTGGGCCCCTGTGGGCATGTGTTGTCTTAATATTCTGGTGCTGAGAAGTGCCGCATTTTCATAATGAAAGCTGTTGCAGGAAAGCAATTCCAACCTCAGATAAAAGGAGAAGATTACACTTGCCACTCGAGTTATGGTATTAGAACAACTGATTTTATTTGTTTTCATTTCATTTTCCCTGTCAGCTGCTGCTGAACCTCTGTGCAACGTTCTTCAGAGATGTTAATTGTATTTTGTGTGTCTGGATCCCCCTAAGAAATGACAAACGTTTTCACTCACAAATTAGATGTCTCTTTTCATTTAAACACCAACAAGGAAAGCTAATTTAAGAATGGTGTAGCCATTGTTCCAGCAAGGGCCCTGATGTGTGATAGAAGCTGACAGATAGATTTAAGGACATAGAGCAACAAACTCTGTGTTGGGAATGTAGATCCATAAGATACTAATTTAATTTTTCCCTCAGCTGATTCACAAGTGAGAAAAAAAAAAGGCCACATCTATGCAGTAGGACACAGTAATAAAGTATCTTCATTCAGTTTTCAGGGGTACAGTCACATAATTTGTGTCCAGCATTGAAGCGGACACAGCAACCTTTGGACAAAGTTCCTGGGGACACCTGTAGATGATTTGCCTGCAAAAAGACTGGAAGGGTTTTTCTAAGCCTGGAATGAATAAAAAAAGAGGAAAGAACTGGTAAACAACATGCAAAGAGATGTTCGAGAGTTGAGTACATGGATCTGTGCAAAGTGGGATGTAGGGAATATATTGGTGGTAGTCTAAACAGCTGAGCTGCTGAATGGAAAAGGAAGATGACCAGAACAGACCCTGCTCTTCTAGCAGAGGCACCTAGGGAAATTCACCCAACACAAGCAAAGTGATGCTAGAGTAGCACCTGAATGTAGTTTTTTAGCTCAGGGAACTCAAGCCCAAACTTGAGTTTGGCAGCAACACAAACAGGTATTTCAAGACCAGCTCCCCTCCCCGTGCTACATTACTAGGACTTCACAATGGCTGAGCAGAGGTGCTAAGCAGGTGTTAATGATTCTCTCAATCACCCTGGAGAAGAAAAGGCACCGGCACAGCAGGCATTCCTCTTTCGGGCACCTCTCCCTTCCGACCTTCTGATTCTGCTTGGCCGGATTGCCTGTGGAAAAAGAGCACGTGAACATTGGGGAGGCAGTGGAATATCATCCCCTCCTTTGCAGGTCAGTGTCCAACACATGTTTCAGACCTGGAGTTCTGCTCCTGTGTGTTCAGGGCCTGTTGCTTGTGGATCTGTTTTTCGGAGCTAGTCTGAATCTGCTCCAAGCAGTGGCAGCTTTGCAGCATTTAGGCAGCAGCCACTTTCTGATCAGCTTTGTGCTCCCCTGTGAAAAGTGCAACAATCCTTGACCAGAGTCAGGCACTGTGTTCATCAGTAAATGTTTCAAGGTGACTCCAAATGCATGTCCTAGTCACATTTTTCTTGCCTTGATGCTCAAAAGAAAAGAAGTCATCCTGTAGTTACTGGAGCAGGACTGCCAGCTGCTGTAGATCCTGTTGGATCATGGCCTCAGCTTATCCATTGTGGAACAGGCTGCCTTATCTGTTGGCTGGCCAAAGCAAGTTTCCAATTTTGTAGTCCTTTTTTTTCCCTGTGGCTCCAATAACTTGTCAAACAGGAAGTTCAAAGGAATTTAAAGCAACCTAGGTCCCACTTTTTGACTTGTGCCAAGAGTTGTATAGACCCTCGTGGGGAACAACGGACTGTTAACATGGAAATTAGTTAGCCACCAGGTGCCTTGTGCCAGCGATCAGTTGGGAGGCTGAGGGGACAGGGACTGTCACACTGTGAAGTCCTTCTATAGCAGCCCACAACATGAAAGAGTTGCTAAGAGCTCCCTTATTTATTTTCTAATTTCTAATGTTGCCACTGGGCAATGGGCAGAGCTGCAGGAAAACTAATTCCTAGGGCAGATGGCTCTGGCTGCCTGCATCCCTCGGGGCGTACCTCCTCAGGCACTGAAAGCACACGACATCTCCCAGCACAGCCTATGGCCTGTGAGCTGGGTTCTGGCAATTTTACCTCTGCTAAGTAGCATCTTCCTCCATAAGTGGTCCTACTGCAATCAGCGGAGTAAGTTTCTACCTGAGTGAGGAAGTCAGGCAACAGCTGGTCCTCAAGAACTGTGAGTTAAAAGTCTAGCAAGCAAGCTGATTTCCATAAAAATGGAAATGAGTCAGAGAGGGGAGAACTATATTTGAGTGCAAATGCAAGCAATTAGCTCAAAGCCATTACTGTAATGGCTAGAAAGACTTTTTTTATTATCATTACAGAAATGCATTAGCGATATCTTTTTTAAAAATGTAAATATACACAGTACAATCCCATCTATCTGCCAGAGCATGAAGTAACACCATTTCAGTGGTATGTGCAGAGGAGTCTGTGGAGGCTCTTAACTACAAACACAGAACAATACAGAGGAATATGAATGAAGGCATTACCAGGGAGCACTTGAGAGAGGCAGCTGTGATTAGGTACCAACACAAATATTTGCGCAAACTGAAAGCTGGACTTTCAGAGCAATTTCTAAGAATACCTGCCTGGCACTACCTGGTCTTGACCTGTGCTGATGCCCCTCTTCCCCAGAGTGCTGCTTTTCTCTCCTTCCCCAGCAGGCTCTTTGGAGGATGCCTGGCCCAGGTATGGGACTTACAGGTCCCATCATAGGGTATGGCAGCACTGGGGACTTTCAAGGTCCTGGTGTGGGGGGGTAACGGGTGTTGAGTGCAATGGAAGTCATCTATTAGTCTCAGGGTACTCTTGGACAGCCTTGGATTTTTTTTTTTTCAGTGAATTTTAAGTCCTATCTCTCCACTTCATCTAATCTTGTTGCATTTGCAACAACATGGTTAAGATAGATGGCCAATGAATTCAAACTCTTTTCTATTAAAAATGTGATGAAAGTGTAAAGGTTTGGCTTTGTTCAAGCTGGGAGTACATGGAGGACTTGTCTCTGTGAGTGAAAGTGGCTTGATTCTTAGGTTGCTTTTCTCTCCATCTTTTTGCCTGTGAAACAAGAAAACAAAGATAACACAAGAGGAAAACCCTCAGTTACATACTATACCAGTTGCTTTGGCTGGATTCAAAAAGTGCAGCTCAGGATTTTGGAACCCTGTTACCCGCCTACAAGACGGGCAGTGCAAACCGGTCCCATGTAAACCACTTTCACATCTCCACTCTATTTCTTTGAGGGGAACTGTAGTGTCAGACTGGGATAACAGCATGAAACATTACCTGAATGAAACCAACCTTAGACACACACAGGAGGTTATCAAGTATAATTCAGAGATGATTGGTCCCCTGAGGGAGATACACTGCCCTGATGTAAAGAAGATCAACTAGCCATGTAACTCAATCCAGTAAGCATGATTACAGCCATTCATGTTTTTCCAGTGCTGACAGGACCTAGGACATCCAGGAGAAACGTGCTGGGCTTTTTTGGCAAGCTGGGGAAAGGATCCATGCTTTCCAGGTCCTGAACATCACTTCTTCAGTTATAAATTTGGGACCTGAACTGTTCCTTCCTTGACAAATATTTGCACTTGTAGGGTTTTGCTTCTGTGGCTACAGTGGTCGGTGGTGTAAGGATATTGAGCTCTGCAGCCCTGCTGTGGTTCTGGAAGAACTGCCCTGTTCCTGACATAATTTGCTAGGAAAATACCTGGAACAGCATAACGTTACCGACAGGTGCGTCTTCCCTGGCAGTGCTTTGTCCACGTAGAAACACTGAATGGCTCTTCTGGCAAAGTCGCTGTGTGCAAGAATAGTTTTATTCACACCAGTAGCTCTGCTAGCGTCTGAGCTGTTAGCGTGATGAGAAGGCAACGCTGCGAGACAGTCAGCTTGTTTGAAAATATAGGTTTTTGCTTCATTAAGCAGGTAAGGGGGAGGCTTATAGGCCAACCTCTGCCTTTGAGTACACGTTCATGGTTCTCACTGAAGGCAGGAGAAAGGAATAGGCAGAGGTGGGTTGGGACAGGCTATTTAATCCCCTGTGCAGTAGTTTACCCTACAGGCAGGTGGTGAATTCACCCTGTTTGGTGCTTGTGGAAGTACCCCTGTGCGTACACCTGCGTGTAATTCATACCTTCCTTCAGGGGCCTCAGTGGGTCTGAACCTGGCCCGCAGGGGGTACAGAAGACACTGTCTGACGGAGAAAGATGTGTCATATTTTATACTTGTTGCTTTGGATGCAATGAGGTGACAAATGTAAGCCTGTGTTTTATTACTGTGTGGCTGCTGTATTTCTCACAACTGCTTATGGAGGGTTGTCTGACAGACAGGAAGTCCTGGGTTGTGTGTTTGTTATTTATATGCAAGGCCACTCTCTGTAGTCCTTTCAGAGAGATGACTGGCACCCTGTGCCCCGCCAGCTCAGCTTGGTGCTCGTTTCTCTGCACAAGGTGCTTTCATCCCCCAAAACCGCGTGGGGTGGGGGTGCTTTCAGCTGGGGCACCCACCATGTCTTACAGGCTCTTGATTCAATGGCGCCTCGAATCACATGCTCAATTTTAGGCACACAAGCAGCCCCAGCAGTTTGTGGTTCAGTTCATGGATGTGGGCGTTTCTGCCAAACTCATGTCACAGACCGGCAGAAGACCTTTGAGCAGTGCATGGTGCATGGCCCCATGCAAAGCCAGTCCTCGTCGATGCTGTTGTTGCTTGAGCACCGCTCAGACCCGCTGGCTGTAAGCGCAGAGGACATCCTGTGGCCTGTCAGGAGCCCGACGGCTGCTACCCTGCAAGGTGGGCTTGAAGTCACAGCACCGTGATGTTTTGGTGATGGAAACCTGGGAATGTGGTCCTGGAAGGATTTGACAGCAGGAAGGGGACTGCCTGCGGGAGCTTTGCTGGGATGTTCTCACTCAATTCATTCTCATCTCTGGACTTAGGAAACGGGCTGGTTTCTGGGATGGGTCCCGGAGAGCCAGCGGCTGGGGCACTGGCTGGGTGGCTGGACATCCTCGGTTGTCTCTTTCTGGTTTACCTTTGTGAGAAGCATCTTCCATTCCTGGCATGTTATCTGTGTGTGACTGGGAGAGGTAGCAGGAGGGGGCTGTCGCCTCCCCAGCAGCAAGCTTCCGAACGGACGTGAAACACTCTCCTGACTCTCTGGGTGATGATCGGCTGCCCTGCGCTGTTTGAACGGGATAAGGCGTCCATGCCAAACGAAAGAACTGCATCTGCGCATTGCATGCACCGCAGCCCTGTGGGAGAGGAAAAAAATGGTGATGCTCACTTTGAGTTGAGTGCCCTGCGCGGTGGGTCTGGAAGGATTTCACGAGTCAGTGTGTAGCCTGCTGCCGGAGCACGGAACACCGAGGGGAAACAAGCAGAGAAGGATGCAGTTCACTGCAGCTCAAGATGGATATCAGTTACTGACACAGTCCATTAGTGGAGCTGTTTGTTACACCAACTTAATTGTGCTTTCAGAAAGAAAAGGGGAAAAATAATCAATATGCCCAGTTCATTTTAAAACGATAAATAACCACAGGTCTGTCTCCTGCCTCATTTATAGTATCGCCGTTTGCTGGGAGTGAAAGGTGCTGTGCTGGGCGGTTTGGCCAGCAGAAACAGGCACTATGTATCTCTCTGAACTCTTTTCCTACCTCCAGGCACTGGTCAGAGATCCCACTTCTCAAAGGTGATGCATGGAGCAGCTGCAATACCATTCTTTGACCTGAACTTTCACATCCATCATTATACCTTGCTGCAAGCTGCTTTTTCTGCTCTGGCCATTTTAGCATAGCAGGTTCTGGCACTCACTGCCCCAGTCCATGACCATGGAAATTATTTCCTCTATTCATTATGTCTAAAAGAAGCCTCTGAACCAGAAATTCCAATGCTTGGTGCAAAGGCTGTGGAGGCAGTAAGTAAAAACCTCTGCTAGTGAGCACAGCCCTTGACTCAAAGCTTGGATGGCAGTGCACAGGGACTACGTGTGCCCTGAGATAACGTGGTCAGATGGAGAGGGTGGGCAGGGTCCACATGGAGTCCAGACCCCCAGACCGGAGGTGGCCCAGCGGGTGCACGAGCTGTGCGTGTAGTCTGGGAGAGATCAAAGAGCATTTCTTCTCGATACCCTCAGGTAGCACAAGCCATGGTATAGGAACCATGGTCACATGAATGAATCATGGGGTATTTGCTTTCGTGGTGCTTGAAGAGTGTAATTTTACCACTATTGGCTTTCTATGGGTTTTCTTGTGAGTCTCATGTAGTTCTTGAAAAATCACGGGATTGCCTGGGAAATCATGTGATTAATGAGAAAATACTAAAGGTGTTGTCTTTTTTTAAGACCTGTTAGGTTCCTAAGTCTGTTTTACCTCATTGCAAACAGAAGGAGAAGAAATGTCTGTAAAAATAAAAAGAAAGCTGAAGATCTAGGGTGGTACGCCTTTAAGACATACTGTAAATAATGCAGAAATTATGATGAGCTCATAGAATATTGTGAGAAAAATCTGTCTACTTAAAATACAGCCTCTCAAAGATCGGGACCATAATTTAGTCTTGTGTGTGGAGAAATATGCTGTAAGTGCTTAACAAATTATAAAAATAATAATAACAATTAATAATAGATGAAACCTGAAAAAAGATTAATCACTGCATTAGAGAGCCTAGTAAAAATCTTTTGTTTCTTGCTGACAACCACATCCACTACAGCAGCATATGCTAGAAAAATGCTCTGAGATAGGGCTTGGGTACACAGATTTACAAACTGGGTGATGGGAATCTGGCCCGCAGCATGACAGTCTCATGAATCAGTGATAAACCTTGCTCTGCACAGCTTGCTGAGCCATGAAGCAAGTGCTGTCTTTGTGGGGGCAGAGCATGGCTTGGATACATGGCGATGGGGTGTCTGGTCCTGGGGCGGATCGAGCAAGGTGCATGGGAAGGATTTTGGAGAAATTGGTGTTACAAAGGGGAGTCCTGCGATGAGTGGGGTTGTCAATCATGGAAAAGATCAGCTCCTGAGCACCAGATGTGCACAAGTAGTTGATCAGAGCAATATTTTCCTAATATTTTCCATGGGAAAATGAACAGGCTCCCTGTGGACTTGCCAGCAGCTGTAGGTGAGGCTCTGCATGCCTGCCTTCTCCAGCCGGCTCTGGGTGCTGCTCAGAGCCCACTGCTTGTCTCCCAGGGTGTACGAGCAGACACCATTCTGCATCCTCATGTGCATTTGTCCTCGGAGTGAGTTTATCATCCCCGTGGGAGCCCGCAGCGGGTTGCGTGCATAATGTTGATCATTCCCCTGCCCGGGACTTGAGGTCTCTGTGCACTGATCCCAGAGAGAAAAACACATATTGCAGATGCTGAGCAGAGAGGCCACGTCTTGGCTTTGCCAGAAAAGCAGAAATCTCAGCTAAATGGCTACAAAGTCTGCCCAGGGCACACCCGAAGGCAGAAAAAGCCAAAGGTGTGTGGTAACATTGAATGTACATTAGCATTTCCTTTTCCACTTTTAGCATCCTTTTAGAGACACATTAACGCTTGGTTGTTTACTCTGAACTGAAGAGATTTTTAGTTATAGAAAGGCTCTTTTTGTTGTCTTGAAAATGTAAAGTAGCTGTAAATAATAATAACAAATTGCTGATTTTTACTATGTGAAATCCTCTTTACATTGCCAAAGTGATGAAAATTGGCTTGGCTGTAAAATGAGGCTTAAACCTAAATGGCAAATTATTGCGCTACTTTTAACCTTTGCCATCTTCTCTGAATATGAGATCCTTCTTCAGTGTTTGGAAACTGCTCAGGATGCATGGCAGGCTGCTGCAAACATGTGATAAATAAGTACAGCATGAGGGGTTATGGCTTGGCCTTCGAATGTGTTTGAAGAGACAGTGGACACTCTGCCCAGCTCAGAGCTCCTTGTCTTTTAAATGAACAGAACTTTTAATAAGAAGTTACTCACACAAAAGGTACTGCAGAAGACTTCTAAGCTGCTCAGTGATGCAGGGAGATTTCCTCACTTCCTCTCTCTTGTCTGTTGATGAAACTATTTTTTTTTCCCCCATTAGAAAATTCTCCGTTATTACCTAACGCTTTCCTCATTGCCTCAATGCAGTCCTTACACTACGTTTCAGCTATATAGAAAGAAAGGTCTTTAAGTATTTCCACTGCTGCACACCTACTATCGCTGTGCTCACCCTGGTCCCAGTTACTCAGGGCTTTGAATGCATCTTTTTGTCGGCTCTTAACTGTACTTGAAGGAAGAGAGAAGGGGAAAAAATTCTAGGTCGTTTCCATAGCTATATCTCCTTTCCCATAATCTGAATGACAATCTGACACGAAAGTTTCTATTGTCAGCTGTTCCTGAGGGGGGATGAGGGAAGAAAAAATTCTTGAGGTTTCCAATTACAAATGTAATGATCTCCACAGAACAGAAAGCACTCTCTGTCTGTAATGCAGACAGGTTGAAACAAAAGATGTAGAAGACTAATAGAAATGAGAGCATGACACACACATAGAGATGCTTCTGACATCTATACCCCAATGATCCTCTGTCATTACTTGCTGAAAAACTCTATATTTTTGTTTGGGGATGAAAAAAAACACAAAAAAACCCCAACCCAAAACTCATAAACAAAGAACCGTATGGCTGAAGAAGGGCAATGTTCTTTGTCCCTCCCACCATCTCCAAGGTTTTTGGAAAGCTGATCTCTTTCACACAGCTAGACATCCTTGGGGGTATCTGGCAATATACAACTGCTAAGGACAGGTAGCAGTTGACATTTTATCAGAAGGTTGGTACTACTGGTTTTGTCAGCTCTTGGACCTGACTCTCCTCCAGTTACACTAGTGAAGTCAGAGAAAGCTCTGCTGCTTCTCTGGGGCTGCCAAGGACAGAACATGGTTCACTTTGGGCAGTCAGGTCATGCATAGTCTTTCCCATTTGGGAATACAATCAGTGTGGTAAAATTGGTGCTGTGCAAAAGGTTAAAGGTTCCTCGTCTGGTCACCTGTGGCATTTTTTGGCTCCTGTTTTAAAAACAAAACCTGCAACCTTTTCCTCTCTATTAATTTAGCCTTATCCTATTTGTTTTCCTGCTTCCTGAGAGCTTTTGTCACCAAGCTTTACAAGCTGTTTGACTTATCAGATGCAGTTGTAGGTGATAAGCTGATGACTTATAAGAGCAATTAGTTCAACCAGCAGAGACACCAGGCACAGCATGGTTTTGCCAGAGTGGTTTATGGAGAAATGTTATCTACTTAGACGTTGGTCTTTCCTGAGCTTGTTTTAATATTTCTTTTGAATCTGTTTGGGTTTTTTTCCCCCCCTAAAATCCCTGATCCTAGTGTGTCTCTGTGGAGGGGCTGTCCACACCCATGTGAGTGTCAGTGTCCTACGTGGGTCCCCAGGGACAAGGGCAACAGGAGTCTTTCAGTTAACCCCAAAAAGCGTTCTCTGCTCCGCTTCTCTGATGAGAACCTTGAGATGAGCTGAACATGGCGTCAGGTTTCCCAGAGCCGGGTGTCAGAGAGCAAGGGGCACTTCACAGAGCTCATTGCTGGGAGCTGCTGGGGAGGCCTCTGTGCGCTGGCAGCCTGGGTACGGCCTTGGTACTCTACAAACAGCGGGTGATGTCTTGAGAGCTGGCTCCAAGAAGTAAACCACACATGCAAAGACATGTCCAGCCTCAAAGAAAGGAGGCGAGGGTGGTGTGGTGGGATGACCGTGGCTGGAGGCCAGGTGCCCACCATAGCCACTCCATCACACCCCTTGTTCGCTAGACAGGAGAAAAGGTGCAATGAAAGGCTTGTGGGCAAGAAAAGGACAGGGAGAGATCACTCATCAATTACTGTCACAGGCAAAACAGACATGACGGGGAAAAATTCACCTGATTTATTATCAAGCAAAACAGAGTTGACCAATGAGAAATAAAACCAAATCTTGAAACACCTTGCCCCCTGCCCGCCCCCTTCTTCCCAGGCTCAACTTCACTCCCAACTCCTCCCTCCTTCACCCCCAGCAGCACAGGGGGACAGGGAATGGGGGTTACGGTCAGTTCCCCACACGTTGTTTCTGCTGCTCCCTCCTTCTCAGGGGGGGACTTCTCACACTCTTCCCCTGCTCCACTGTGGGGTCCCTTCTGTGGGAGACAGTCCTTCCCAAACTTCTCCAACATGAGTTCTTCCCACAGGCTGCAGTTCTTCACGAACTGCTCCAGCGTGGGTCTCTCCCACGGGGTGCAGACCTTCAGGACCAGACTGCTCCAGTGAGCAGTGACCCATGGGGTCACAAGTCCTGCCAGCAAACCTGCTCTGGTGTGGGATTCTCTCTCCACGGCTCCACAGGTCCTGCCAGGAGGTGGCTCCAGTGCGGGCTTCCCACGAGACCACAGTCTCCTTCAGGTGCCTCCACCTGCTCTGGCGTGGGGTCCTCCACAGGCTGCAGGTGGAATCTCTACACCCCTTCATCCTTCCTCCATGTGCTGCAGGGGGACAGCCTGCTTCACCATGGTCTTCACCACAAGCTGCAGGGGGATCCTCCTCTCCTTCTGCACTGACCTTGGTGTCTGCAGAGTTTCTCACATCTTCTCACTCCCCTCTCTGGCTGAAAAAGCTCCCTGCCAGGTTGTTTTTTCCTTCTTAACTCTGTTACCCCCGAAGCACTAACTACTGCTGTCACTGATGGGCTGGGCCTTGGCCAGGGGTGGGTCCATCTCGGAGCCAATGCCAGCTGGCTCCATCAGGCACAGGGGAAGCTTCTAGCAGCTTCTCACAGAAGCCACCCCTGTCAGCCCCCTGCTACCAAAACCTTGCCGTGCAAACCCAATACAGGTGGCCATCAGCTACCCTGATATTTTATCTGTTTGGACTTGGGGTGGGTATAGGCTCTGGCACAAAGTGAATCAGTCCCCTTTCCTCTGCCTGACTTGGTCCTGCTTGGTTTTTCTTCCTGCCACTGTAAAAAAAGCTCCCAGTTGTGCTGTAAAGTGGCAGGATTCACATCCCAGTGTGGGTCCACCCTCAGTATCAGCCTTGTAAGGTGGTCTGTCCTGCAGTGACTGGAAATGCAAAGGAAGGGCACTGCTTAGTTTACTTCACCTTCAAGTTTATTCCTACTTTGAAGATTTTTCCAGTTTGTTTCCTGAAGCATGGGTAATTCCAGACATTTTCATCCTTTTTCATCATCTCACAGGGACCTGCTCTTTGCCTCTTGGCTCTGTCCTTGCAGCCAGGTGGGGTGGGTGAATCAAGCCGATGACACTGTTCTACCAGTTAGAGTTGTTTTGTGGACTGTACCGCTTATTTTATTTTGGGAACTGCTCTGAAGCAGGTTGACAAAAACAAAGATAATCTGTATTTCTAGCAGGAGGACTTGCTGGGATAATTACAGCTCTGTGCAAATATGGACCAGCCCCTTTCACTGCACATGCAACTTTCAAATGTGACAGCTTCTTTAGGCTCTAGCCAAAAGACTGGGGTGAACATTCCCCCCCTTTTTAGTTAAATAGAAAAAAACAGCCTTCTGTGCACGTAGCGTAGCATGAAGCCTGTCCTGCGGGAACTATAAAAGGCAGGGTCTGCGGTCTGTGTTTCAAATGCTGACCTGGAATATACATAAATCTACGTTAGAGTCCTAACAGTGACAATCAGGTTGTATTCAGGCAAGTTGTGGGCGCCAGGCCCATGGGTGGTACGCAGATGGACGTGGGTTTGGCAGCAAGGAAGGGGCTGCTCAGCCACGGGGTTCACAGGAGAGCCTGACCTGTTTTTTTCTGCTTAGATGAGGTCATGCACCATCTGAATTGGTTAAAATTCTGTTTACTGCAACCGAGGCAAGTGAAGCCTAAATACTCTGATCTCTAAGGATGGTATTTCAGCTCCAGCACACAGCCTTGGTTAAAATGCATAGACTTCTGGGCTGGTAGGCTGCTGCCGGGAACAAATTTGTTTCAGACTTTGTCCCGTACTGCTGTGAGCTCAGTGCAGCCACGTTGTGCAGTGCTGGAAAACAGGGGAGGATTAATGGGAAGTGAAAGTGATTCAACCCTAGGGCCTGAGAAATTCTCCTCTAATGCCAGTTTTCCAGCTGAGCAGTACCTTGACTTCAGTGGAATTACCCCTGATTCATACCACTGTACGTAAGGTCCTGGAAACAGACCAGAGTTGGTTTGCATCTGACTTAGCTTGCTGCTCACGTTTTAAATTTCCAATATCAAGAGTGACTTGGATGCCAATCCTGTTTTCTCTCAAATCCCAGAACGCAGGTCCGTGGAAATATGATTTGAATTTGGGCCCCATCTCTGACAGCCAGTCCTGTCTAGCTTCACCATCCATCATAAAGAAAGCATAAGCCTGAACAGCTGGTGTCACCGAGGAAAACAAATGAAATTTGAAGAATGTGTTAGGTATAAGATCAGGGATGGAGACTGGAAGGATGAGAGTTTTACAATGCCAGCTCTCTTTGTTAACAGCTCAAGAGAGGAAGCATCAATTCTTTTAATGTGATTTCTGCCCTGGTAATGTTCCTTTAAGAAGAGCGAGGCATAGTGAGGTACTGTAAGGTTTCATTCCCGCTGATGGGGTCTTTGCTGTGAGCGTTGTTATTCTGATCAGCTTTGACATTGTATAAAATAGCACTTATTCTCCAAGTAATCCGAGAAGCCCTTCAGAATTCATGAGGTTTAAGTCCAAATAATTACATTTATTGATCTCTGCTATGTGAAGAAAATTTCCAATTTATTGCAGACCTGTTTGGTGTTAGACCTCAAATTAGACCATGTCAGGAATTTCTCTTTTTCTGTCTCTATTTTTTGATGCTTTTGTTGGGCATGAGATTGTTTACCTGATAATAAACACTGTAAAAACTGTTGTTCCTGAGCAGGTAAACTAGGATGCCTGGTGTCAGCAACAAGCCGCCGGCCAGGTGGACCCTGCATTCGTCCAAGGGGAGGAGGAAGGGGTTCAGGTCTGCAGCTCACATCTCTGATGCTCTACTCCCCACCCTGCCGTGGCCTCATGGGAGAAGACTGGGTTCTCATTGCTCTGATCTCCTCTGGAGGATAAAACGGAGATAATGCTTCCTCTAGTACAGTGAGGTTAAAGTCCAAGCACTTGGAGATCCCCAAATGCACCCTCTGCCCAGAGGCTGCTTCTCTAGGAAAAAGATGCTGGTGTTCCTGCTGGTCATGCCAGAACTAAAGGGGAATCACCAGTATGGCTTAGCTGTGGCTAGAAGACCCATCTATGCTACATCTCCATCTAGATTTATTCCCAGAGGTATCAGATCTTAACCTTTGCTGCTCTGGGCTTCTGTAAAGCACAAGTGGATTAAAGGTGTTTGCAGGTAGTCGTCATCCACATTTGCCCACTGCTGAAGGACCCTGCAATCACAGTGAGGGAGAGGAAGACTCCATACCTGAAAAGCAGGTGTTGTTGCAGATCAGGCCTGAGGTGCACAGAGACAGCTCCAGGTGTCCATACATGTCCCCTGAAAGGGATGATGTCAGGCATCAATGGACACATCTGGGCAGCACAGTTCTGCCAGGACCAAACTTTGGTTTTTGGAGTCAACTATAAGAGACCAGCACGTAGTTGGGACCCTGGCTGGATGGTAATGTCTGTCTGGATAACTCAGCTTCTGGACATACACATTTCTGCTTCTGAAGGTGTGTTAATAGGTCCCTGACAGGAGAAAACACTTACTGTGAGCTTTGCCTTAAGCACGGAAATTGTCCACGTGCTTAAAACAAGCATGTTTTACAGAGTTTGCCAGCTTAGACATTCAGAAGCCAAAGCTGATGGCAAAAGTCACAGGGATGTCTTAATACACACCGCATCACACAGCGGCGTTCTGTTGGGGGAAGCAAGGACTTCACGGGTTGCTGCTCGCTGTCTCCTTTGCTGCTGGGCCCTGTAGCAAGCCTTTGGGCAGGGAGGCTCTGCAGGGACCCCTGTGCTGGGGGCACTGGTCTGGCCTGGCAGTGGCCACAAGAAAACCATCCCAGTGCCTGGGGCCATCCAGCTCCCTGCTCTTCTGCTTCGACGGGGTAGTGCTGGCTTTGGCGGAGCTGGCGAGCCATTCAGCTGGGCAGGATGGGGTTGTTTGTGCCGCGGGCTTCCCGCGAGGCTGGAAGGTGTTGGCAATAGTTTAATAAATTATGCCTTTCCTCAAATATGCCTTTAAATTTAGATCTCAGTTTAATAAGGCAGTCCTCACATGTTCTTTCAGGGCACATGTATTATTTAAAAAACATTTATAAAGGATTAATGTACTCCGGAGCCCCACTGACACAAATCTCTGTCATTTCCAGTGCCAAAAGCCAACACAGTGCAGCTTATTCTAAGAAACCCTTTTCATCTGTGTGTTTATCTCTAAATCTGGCAGTGGGAAAAGTGCTAGACTCACAATCTTTTGTTTATCTACAGGAGCCCTTTGTTTATCCAGTAAACAGGGACAACACACGCAGCAGTAATGCTGTCTCTTCCCGTGCTCAGTCTATCCTTTCTGTTTTGCACATGGTTAGTATATTTGCACAGAGGATCTCAAAGCTTCTGATAAATTTATGCTGACTTCTGCTGCCTTTGTGCAGGCTGGTTGCCTGTACCACCAGTGTCCTGGGTAATGATTTGTGAATTGGGAAATGTGTCTGTCTTTTGCAAGGTGTTTGTGTATCTGCAGGTGTCGACAGCTAGAGGGCTCTTGCAGATGGAGCCTGTATTATTTTTTGTGTGGCAGATCCCTGTGCAATAGGGAGCAACAACGTTGTCTCCCTCCATGTCCCCGCAGTGGGATCCCGGTAGCTGCCCCCCTCTGTCCAGACAACGGCAAGCTGTTGGGCAGTTCTGTTCATTTACCTGGAGCAAGTGGCATTTCCAAGTGCAGCTCAGTTTTTGCATCCTTAATCTGTGGAAGGGATGACTGAAGACAGCAATGCTGGACAAAAGCTTCTGTGGGGAACAGCAGCTCCTATCGGGAGAGGAGCAGGAGATTTGTATGGGGCCTTAAACATTGCTGCTCTTCTGGCACACTTCTAGAGGATGGACCTGTGTCCAAACCACCATTTTCAGTTGTTCAGGGCCAGCAGCTACCTTACTGGGCAGTGGGAAGGTGGTGGAGACCATCTGCCCTTGCTGGTCCCATCTGAGCACCCCCTGTGCAGCCCTGTTTTGCCACTGTAGGCACGCGGCTGGTGTTGGGGTGCACCAGGGCTCCCTCCCCTTGGGCTGACCTTGCCCCCTCTGACCAGTGGAGCTTTGTTAGGCAGAGGGTGGTAGGAGGTCAGTAGTTTTCCCACACAGCTGAATAGAGAGGTGGGATGAGAAGGAGCCAGACTGTGCCTGTGGTCTCACTCTGCAGAGAGAGGCGGTGGTGGGATGGGCAATAGCCCAGCCTTGCTAAGCTTGGGGGGACACCTTCCCAGGTGGTGTCCCTGTCTGCACGTGGGGAGGGCGACAGCCCTCGAGCCGCTGGCTGGGCTCCATCTCAGCTGCCTGCGTGACTCCGTGTGCCAGGGGAAGTTGTGGGGCTGGGAGGCTGGAGAGATTTTGCCTCACCATCAGCATTGCAGGAAGCAGCTGGTCATTTACAATCAAGGTTTTGCTGGCATCTAAGGTCTTTGCAAATTATTATTGTGCGCTACTCCTCTCCTGCCCTTTCCTTTCTCTGCGCTCCTTCTCCCTGGCCTTTGATGCAATAAATCAAAGCTTAGTGCCGAATCTTGTTAAATTCCAACTTCCCTGTTATTCCCTCTGTGCCCTTTGGGAGATGAAAGTTTGGAAATATGCATAATAATGAAGGTTGTGAGATGTGAATAAAAGACATGAGAAATGTAAACTAGGAGGATGATCAAAGATGACGCATTAGCTCTGATGAGGAACTATATCCTTGCTAATAGAGTGGCCAAACAAATACAGAATGACAGGGGGGAAAAAAAAAAATCCTTACCATGGGTAAAGTCTCAGCCTGTGTTGGGAGGAAGCAGAGAGGAGAGTGTCATGGAGGGGGACCTGTGATAGCTGCACTTCTCTTTGGTGGCAGAGGTGGATAATCTCAGCTCTTGAGGCTTCTGAAGGGCTAAAACATCCAGAGTTGGTGAAAAATATCCAGTTATGCTTTCATAGAAAGTAATAGGAAGTATTCCCATTTCTTTCATATTTTTTAATTAAGAAAGAGGAAATGAAATTATTTTGATTTTATCTTTTTTTTTTTTTTTTTGTTTAACTGCCATCTTTGAAACCTGGCAAAATAACAAATTTTTAGTTCTAAGTTTTTGAGTTTTCTCTCTCCTGTTCACTTGCTCTCTTCATCTTCATCACCCTATTTTTTCCTCAGTAGAGTGAATGGAAAATAATAGAGGAGTGAATCCAACCCTCCACTAAGCTTTAAAACAGATATGATGAAAGAATATGTATTTTTTAAATTTATTTTTTAAACATCAAAACCCCCAAAAGGCGGGGGGGAAGGGGGGAGGTTGGCCAATTTCCATTAGAAATGGTTTGCTTTTTTTTTTAACAACTTTTACTAAAAAAACCCCCATGCTGTGTTCTTCATCATCTCCTCTGGTGCTGTGCTCCCTTAGCTTTTGTCTTTCTTGCAGCTGTCTTCTCCATTTTCATCTGTTTTGATCTTCGCGTCTGGTGCACAGCCCTGGATACCAGACACCAGCCCAGCCCCACCAGGGTGGGATAGCACAGAGATTTCCTCATGATTTTTGCAGATGGCACTGAGTAAAAGATGCCAAAATGAGACTGGATTCACCTTGAGTTTGCATTTCGCTGTATCCTGAAATGCATACTTTTCACTTAGAATTTATTCCCTGTCTCAGCATTTGCTTTCTTTTTTCTTAGTTTTATGTTTTGTTGAAGGCTTTATTGAATTGTGGCTTGTTGATTTCAGACCATTTCTCCAATTTATTGAGATTATTTTGAATTCAGGTCCTGGTTTATTGTGCTCTTAAGTTGGAGTGATCTGCAGATTTTATAATGCACACTGTCTTCCGTTGTGCAAATTACTGATGAAGAACTGGAACAGATCCAGTACGGGGACGGATTCTTTTGGGATCCAGATGGAATCTCAGACTGGTAGTTAATCACTGCCACTTTGTCTGTTTGGTTTTGTTTTTTTTTTTTCTCTACCTAGTTGCACTGACAGGCAATTTCATGTAGGCCAGTGACTCCCACATCATCATCTGTGAATTGCTGAATGGGCCGCAAAGCCATAGCACATGGTCTGCAGTCGACCCAGGGAAACATTCTCCCTTATGAATATTTTCCTATTAAAAGTTTGATGGTAAGGCCAGACAGCGTTTGCAAGGGAATTTATGGCCAGTTATGCTCAAGGGGCCAAAAAAGCTAAAATACTGCTAAGCTAGACTGTGCTTCCTTGGTTTGCTTATGGCCATGTGGGACAATATTGAGAGCTTTGCTAAAATGTATATTTCAATTACTTCTTCCTTACCCACGAAGCTAGTTACCTTGTCAAAGCAGAAAATTAGTTTTCTCTGGAATGAAAAACTGATTTGATGTTCTTTTTGTTGAAATGAGCAATTGAAATGATTTTTTTTCTTGATAAATTCATTATGCTGGGCTGTTCTTTATCAACTGGTTTTCCTTTGGGTTTCTATATATTGATCAGGTAATAGTCTGCGCTAGTGTTTTTCCAGGGAGACTGACTAGTCTACATTTTTCCATGTTCTTTTCCCTTATTTTAAATAAAGATATTGTATTTGCCCTTCCTGTGTCTCCTGGGATCTCTCACATACCATGAATTTCAGGGGTGATTTCTGACCAGATCAGGGATTTCTACAGCTGGTACCTTCAATGCTTGAGAGTGGATTTCAGAAGGCACTGATAATTTGACCATATCTCATTTATCTCAAGATTTTTCTTTCTGGCTTGCGTTTCTGTCCCCTTGTTTGAATTAATTTTTGAAGTATGTTATGAAGCCTGAAGCAGAGATGGATTAGGATACTTCATCCTTTTCTGTATCAGCCATTGTTTCCTCTTTTCCTATTAAATAATAGCCCGTATGTTCTCTTTTTTCCTGCCTCTGCTGATACCCTAGCACTTTTACTTGCAGCTTTATGCCCGTTACTAATTGTAATTAATTTTGTGCTTTAGCATTTCTGATTTTTATGCTGTTCTTTTATGCTGGTCCTTAACTTTGTGGTCCAGTTTTCACTTTATCTGTAATTTCTTTTTGATTTTTCAGGTCCCTAAAGAGCTCTTGACACAGCTATAATGGTCTCTCATTCTGCTTCCTATCTTTCTATCACAATAGGATAGGTTTCCATTGTGCTTTAACATGGCCTTTCTCAGTAACTGCCAATTTTTTTGCTCTGCTCTATCCTTAAATTCCCTTCTCAGGAGACCTTATCTGCCATGTTGCTGAGTCTGTTGGAGCCTGGGAGGGAGAGTTTGCGTTTTCCTTGGGCTCCTGCTGATTCTGCCTCTTTCAAAGAACAAGGGATGCCAGCGTCTCAGAATGACGGCACCCAAATGACTTCCCAGCTGAGAATTTTAACTACTATCTACCTACTGTTTGAAATCAAGCCTGGAGAAGTGGCTCCACCAGCATCTTCCTTCATTGTTTGAAACAAATGCCCCCAACATTTGAACAACCTGGCATACTGTCTGTCCCTACTCTACTCCTTTCCTAATGTTTCTAATGCCAGAGGAATATCGTTGCCCGCTGCCAACCACTTTTCTGCCCTTTTGCTGTCTCTGTTAATTTATAAACATAAAAAAGCCAAGCTTCAGCTTCTCCTTGGTGAGATGGGTTACAGTAGCATTTTCTCTTGATCTTAGTCTTGTCTTTGTTTCACTTAAGGAATTTTTTTTGTTAGTTCGGAGACAGGTGATGTGCAATCCTTCATCTGTTTTCATCCTGCCAGTCTTTTCCTGGGCAAACTGCACTTTCCCATCCCAACATCCCGGCAGTACCCCATCATCAGTGACCTGTGGCGTGACTGCCTACTAGAAGATCCCATTTTTCCTCGCTGTGGCTGATGCTCCCTGAGCAGGTACAGGCCACTCATCTGCCCCGCAGGCTGCCCTTGTGCCTCCCTCATCTTTCACGTAGCAGGTTCTCCTCCTTTTCCTCGCCAGTAGGTTTTGATCCCATGACTTACCAACTCAGTGAAAACCCACCAGCACCCAGAGGTGGGTAGGTCAGCGTGCGGGAGTGTGCCTTGGCTGCTTACCCCAGGGATGCACCCTTCCTGCACCCATCTGCATGGTCCTGGGAGCGAGAGAGGGTCCCATAGATAGCTGAAGGACAGTATATGAGTCAAAACTGTTAACTGTTTTTCACACACGCTGTAAACCCCCCCCAGCATTTGAGTGTCTGCCATGAAATTTATTGTTTTCCGATAAACTGAAAATGCTTTGGTTACAAAACAAGCACTTTCTCTTTTATTTCTCCTTCTCTTCTTCTGGAAATTGTCCAGTAGTTATTTTTTTTGTAGTTTTTTTTAACACCCTTAAAACATAGAGAAAATAACACTTTTCTGGACAAATGTCTATTTTTCTGTAAAATGGCTTTTGTAGAAAGTATTTAGCTGGCGTTATAATTTAGTGATTTCCCTCTGTTAAGTACAACTTACCCCTTTTTTTTCTTTATCCTCTCTCCCCAGCTTTCCCAGAAGGTGCTAGGAATCCATCCTGCAGATCCTGTGATGCTATCAGCTGTAGTTACAAAAAGTGAGGTAAATATATTTGCCCTTTTCATTCTCAGTGTAATTTTCTCCCTACTTGTATTAATATGAGTAGTTCTCTTTATCTGTGGGTGGGAAGAAGAAACTAAGAAAAGAAGAAATAAAAATCCATCCCAAGAAAACTCTGCTAAGTAGGGGCATTACCTTCTTGTCTCCTGTCTCCCTGGTGCATATCCAGGAGAGATTTAAGCAGAGCAGAGAAAATCCATTGTGTTCCCAGCTGCAAAAGTGGGAAGGGAGGGAAGGAGGTGAGGTGAAGAGAAAGATGGAAAGACTTCAAAATGAGGGCAACAGAGAGGAAAAGAGTATAAAAAGTGTGAAGAAAGAGTGCAGAGAGGGATAGGATGAGGAAAATAAGCATCACTGGAAGGTTTCAAGAGGAGCCCCAAAGAGAGAGGGCGTGATCTTACCAAGCAGTCTGAGGAAAGACAGGAAAAGACGGAGGATGCACGCACTTTCCTTGTGCTTTGGCTTGGGGTTCTGCAGCTGAGAATGAGGAGGGATCTGAGAAAATGGCAGGCAGAAGGCAGTCAGGAGGAGAGGACGGCAAGCTCAGGCACTGCAGTGCATGGCGAGGCAGAGCGGTGCCCATGAGGAGGGCTGGGGCAGCCACGCCGGGGCTGTGAAAGGGGAGGAAGGCCACCGAACACAGGGCAGGAGCATGCCCTGCTCCCCATCAAACATTGCCTTTTAAAGTTCGTGTAGTACACCCCATGAAACTGGAGCTGATGAGTGAAAAGAGAGACAAGCCTGTGGTGTATCGTGGTGCATTGATGACACAGCACCAGCTGGGCACTGGAAATAATTTTGTGACTGTCTGCTGGGCAGCTAAGGGACTCCAACCATTTGTATTGACTGATTATCTCCAGTTTTCAGAGCGTATTCCTGCATGCCCTGAGATTGCCCATCGTGCTAAGGGGTCCTTGTTTTGCTCTGATCCCATCTGTCAGCTGTTACCTGACTGCACTCCTGACTCCCAAATCTGACACCACTGGGTACATCAGACCAGTCTCTGGTGGGAATAGTCCTGGTAGCCAAACAGACCTCCTCTTGCCAGGCTGCACCACAGTGTTTGCCGCAGGCCAGACTGCAACGGGGAGCCACCCTGCACGCCAGGTAGTCTGTGGACAGGGCAGCAGGGCTGCAGCCTGGGAGCAGGCTCCTGGGCTTTGCATGAGCTCATGCAGAAGCAGCTTGTGTGTTGAGTTGCGGAGGCTTCTGGTTGGGTCTCCGGCATTTTGGCTGAGGTGCGTGCTGTCCGTGAAGTAAGCAGAATGGCGCCCTGGTCTGGGCTCTGAGTTGCAGTTGCAATATTAATAACTGCAGGGAGCACGGACTCTCCTGGCTCCTTTTTGAACCTGGAAGCGCATGGAGAATTCAAGGTAGCTAGGCTGGCACTGCAGGTGTCCCAGCGCTGCCACACTGCTCTCCTGACTGGGATCAGGGGACACAGATTTGACAAAGAAACTGCTTATTATTTTTAATTTGCTTATTATTTTTAAATTTTAATTGCAGATAGAACTTCTCCAGAGGTTAGTAAAGTCTCATTTTGGGGTCTGGTGATTAGCTCTGATCTGGTCGATACCAGCTTGCCATTGTCTCTGCCAATGACACTTCCTTAATGCCTCAGATACCAGTCACCTCCTTGCCAAGTAGCCTACAGAGAGCTTGGTGCTTCCTCGGTCTGAAAATTAAACATTTGGATGCTGGTAGCTGTTCTGCTAGCAGTTTCTGTTAATGATGAAGAATTACCTATTATGCCAGTGTTGGGTGGCTTTGACAATTCCATTACATATTACTAACAGTGCTATTAATGTACAGCAGCTTATTCTTGTCATTCGTATGTGTGTGCTTGCATATATGTGCGAGTGTACATGGATGCCCAGTGGGAGGAAGAGATGGAGACGACAAAGCTATTGGCAGAATGCAGCAGCCACTGCTGTCACTTCTCCCTTCCTCCTGTGAGGAGACCGCACCAATAGAGGCAGCAAGTCTGGCAGGGGAAGACCTGGCCCTGCCTCTCCTGGGAGCAGAAGGAAAGTCGACTGATGGGAAAGATGCTGATGCCTGGTGCTGTGGAATCTTGTTCTGCTGTGTAGTCTATCTGTGACTTGGGAAACCAGTTCCTGGCCCCTCCTGTCATTCATCTGCACTTCAGCTCTGCTCTCCTTCCTTCTCTCCTGGTCTTTACACTTTAGCCTGCAGCCAAACAATTCAATGCCTGTATGTTAGACCTCTTCCCAGGCACAGTCTAAAGCAGCAGTACAGGGCTAACCAAATCACGGGTGGTGGCACTGCTTTGCTTTCCCATGTCCTCAGCAGCAATTTAGCTCACAGGATTAAAACATGAAACCAAACTCTTGCGGTGCTATCGTAATGTAAAAGACATTGATGCGACATGCATGTGACCAGTGAGAAGTTGATCCACATTTCAAGATTCCCTGGAGATCACACACATACGGCCTTGAGAGGAAGGAGTACATTAGGGGGACTGCAAGCCAGAACAATTGGGTTTTGTGTCATTTCCCATGGGGGACGTAGGGACATAACCGATCTCCTCCCAGGCGCTGAATGGGCAGAGATGGGTGACTTGGCTACCCTGCTCACCTCCTGCAGCCCAGTGGCTGGGGCAGCTCCTGCCCCGCAGGTGAGGGGGTATCACCGGTGCTGAAAGGAAGGGGTGGTGGCTGTGCTGGTTTTGTTTATCTAAGTCAGGGAGAGAGCTTGCAGCAGCTCTGCCTCTAAGCCCTCTGCCTGACTGGGCTCTTTAAACTTTGAGGCAAACATCAGAAGTGTGTGTGTCCACCTTTCTCACCCTCCCCAGTGTCTGGACAGTCTAATATATTTAGATTTAACCCAGCAAGAGGGACAAAAGGTGGAACACATATTCTGTCTCCAGAGCACTTTGTTAATGCAGACCCCCTTCTCCTCCTCTGTACCTGCTTAACTTGCAAGATGTTTGAGAGCAAAACTTTTCATTACGGTGCTTTGCACGATACTGAGCAGCACCAGGGTATTCCAGTCTTGTTCAGCACCTCGGGGGGTTCTACACCGCAGTATGAACCCTAATGTCAATCCTCTGCCCTTCTGCTGATCCGGGAGCAGGACTCCTCTGCAGTGCAGTATCAGCACCTTTAGTGTAAAGACACAGCTGCCATCTCAGGCTGCCTTCTGGGCTCCAGCACTGGTTGGGCTCATCACAGTCCTACAGAGGCTGAGGACACAGCCCTCGCTTGATCTCTTGGTCTTTCTTCACATCCCTCTTCCAAGGAGCTGTCTTGTGACGTCTTGTGCAGTGCTGGAAGTAGGTGTAAATACGTCAGGCCACTTAGCTCTAGCCTGGTCTTTTCTCTTAACGTCGGTGTGCCAGAATTGGATGAGAATTTCGCTCCCTTCTCCAAGATTTGTCTCATCATGAAATACATGGGAAGAAGTTTATGAAGCTTCTGAAAAAATACCTCCCTCTCCTGTTTTTTTCCTTCTCACTGTTTTGATCTTAAACCATCTGCAGAAGAAATATGTTTAGAAATAGCTTATGCATCAGTGCAAGTGAATTTTTCTGTGTCTTGAAAAATGGAACAATACTTTCCTACAGCTATTGATTGTCATTCCACATCTATGCTGTCCTCCTAACTTCAAATCAATTTGTGCTTTACCAAGCTCTTTGATGTCGTCTTATGACAGAATGCTAACTTTTCCCCTTAAAAGCTATTTATCTCTGTCTCTTTGTAAGGTCAGTGAAAATCACTGTACTCTGCCCCCCCTCCACACCCCCCTCCAAAGTAATCCATCTAGTGGAGGAAATGATGAGGTAGCATTATGTCTGGCAGTATTTTTAAACAAGTTCTCAGAAACATCAAGAAAAAACTGATAGGCTTGGACAGGGAGGGGGGAATTGAGGATGTTGCGAGAGTCGAGTTTGAAAGCAATCAAGGGAAAGTTTGGAGTTTATATTCTGGAAATGTCCCTTCTTCCTGAATCTATTTACAGGTATTTTCCACTGCTACTGAGGGGGAGAAAAATTAATAATAATCCAAGCAGGCTCCTAGGTGGTGCATGGCCATGAGTCTGAATCAGAAGGATAATTTATCTCCTCCTCCACTTTGAAGTCTTTTAGCCTGAGGGAGATCCATTGTCTAATGAAATTAATTGAATGCATTTGCAGTCTGGGTACTTAATCTGAATTTCAGTTTTTACCTCACTTAGAAGTTGCCAGGTACCTACTCACCTCCAAAATGCCCAATGCTGCCATAGCATGTGTCACGCGCTGCTCGGTCTCATGCAGAAAAAAAATCTCAAGTACACAACCAGTCTCCTGCTGTCTCTACCACTGGCTGTCTATGCTGCCACTAAACTGCATGCACTGCATGCAGTCAAATGATCAAATGCAGTTAGAAAAAGTTATAGAAGAAATCATCACAGGCTATTTTTAAGTGCAGAGCGATAATGTCACAGAAAACTTCTGAACATCAGATTGCCAGAAGGTAGGAGAGTGTAACTGGGAAAAGGTCATTCTACTTCCATCCTCTTGTGCTGTTAGTTATTGACAGTTATTAGAGACAAGACACTGGAGTAGTTTCATCTTTGGCCTGACTTAGAATAGCCATTTCTGCAGCTGCTGCTGGCTCAGGAGAGGCCAAAGCTCTTGGTGGAAATGATATATCAAACATAAATCTCTGATGCCCAATTAAAGTATCCCATGCTCCTTTCCCAAAGAAATTTACAACTTGCAGATCAATCAGACACTGAGAAAATGAGACACTAAGCTGTAGACATCCATGTGGTTGTGACTGCTTGTGTTGAAGTGTATCGGATCTGGCTGAGAGAGAGTTAATTTTCCCCATAGCAGCCCTCATAGTGGCAAAGCCTTGATAACACACTGGTGTTTTGGCTACTGCTGAGCAGTGCTGGCACAGCATTAAGGCTCTCTCTCCAACATTCCCCCCGCTTACCAGCAGACTGGAGGTGGGCAAGATCTTGGGAGGGGACACAGCCAGGACAGCTGTCCCAAACTGACATTCCATACCATGTGATGTCTGCTCAGCAATAAAAAGCTGAGAGAAAGGAGGAAGAAGGGGGGGCATTCAATATTTATGATGATTGTCTTCCAGAGCAACCACTACATGTACTGTAGCCCTGCTTCCCAGGAAGTGGCTGGACATTGCCTGGAAGTAGAGAATAAATATTTTGGTTTTTTTTTTTTTCCCCTTTGTTTCCTTGTGCAGCCTTTTGCTTTATTAAACTGCCTTTACCTTGACTCATGAGGATTTTTTCCATCTAATTTTTTTCCCTTCCCTGTCCTGCTGGAGAGGGGAGGGATAGAGTGGCTTGGTGGGCACCTGGTGTCCCGTCAAGGTTAAACCACCACATGATGCAAAGCAGTGGTTCACTGTGGAAACCCCCTTGCTGCTGCCCTGTGCAGCAGGCAGGATAAACATAATTAGGTGTCCCCAGGAGCAAGCTGGTCAAAATATTCAAATCATACAGAGAGCAGTCCCACTTTAATGTAAGTCTGATGGGGAATAATGCTGCATTTAGTTGACCAAGAGGAAATGAGGGAAATTGGTGACAGGCTGTAGAAATTACCGTAGATGGCTAGACATTGTAAATGGGATGGTGTTTCTTCCTTTTTCTCCTGCTACAAATCCACAAGAATGCCACAGTCATTTGAATATGCTTACATTTGTTTTCTGTTCATTTTTTTCCACAACCTTCTTTTCCCTTCCCCCACCATGCTGTGTTCAATTTCTATGCTTTTCCTTTGGAGCGGATTATCTGATTTTATACAGATTTAGTTGTACATGACTCTGAGATCGCATAAAAGTGCCAGCAATATGACAGTGGTTTGCGTAGGCATGAATGCTGTATTAGGTGGATAGCTAGCAACCCGGCTTCATCTTGAATAGATGCAGATTTGTTATGTATAGATGTGTGCTTATTTGCTGAATACTTATGCCCTCTCAGCTTTGGGAGCTTCCAGGAGGCAATTATGTTTGCATGACAATCTTGTTCCCGGGGAAGAATAAAGTGCTTGTGCAGAAGTGCTGGCCCTTAGGCTCTCGGTTTGGGGGGGTATCTTTTCTCATGTAGGTTGCACTGATATCAGTACTGAGAACGCCAAACTCTGAGTAGAAGCCACCTGATAATGTTTTTTTTGGTGGTATTTTAATTATTTCTTTTTTTTGAAGGGACCTCTAGCTGGTATGCTTCTCTCCACCAGTGAAAAACAAAATGATACTGATAGCAGGCTTCTCTGTATTTTGATGAGGTAGCTAGGTGAGTATCTGAGCCTGCATGTGCCCTCCTCTTCTGAGGCTTGAAGACAAGGAGGTACTATGCTGTTTTGCTGTACCTTGGCTATTCTGTAAAGATGTGTGGTCCCATTTATGCATGGAAATTTAGAAATCCTCTTCCCCTGTGTCATTGCTTTGCCTTGATGTTGGAGAGTGAGCTGTGTCTTGGTGATGTACCACAGGGCAGGCTGTGACCCAGAAAGACCCTCAGGATCCTTTGAAAGGGGTTGTACAGGGAGAATTGCCATGGCAGGGCTCGGCAAGCAAGAGGTGGCCTTGAATATGATGTATGCAAAGAAATCTCCCTGATGGGAGGGTAACAAACGTTTCTTATTGGAGTAGCTGAGGAATTCATTTCTCTGGGCCTGAATTTAAGTCCTGTTGATTCCAGCTTAGGTCCAAATTTTGTGAGTCTCGTCCTGGTGCGCCATGTTGCAGGCATTATTATTTCATTTAATAAATCTTTTCTCACCTGTCACTCCCTATCCTGTTCCTCATCCCAACAGGGACCACTATTAGAAGCAATTAAACAACCACCCCATTAATTGAGCACTGTATTCTGTAGCGCTCAAGTAATTAATCACGGAGCGGATCAATAAGGATGCCTGTTCCGCCTGCCCTGCCTCCCCAGGTGAAGAGGCCATCAGCAGCAAGGGGTAGTAGACTGGATTTTTTTTTTAAACCTCACCAAGATTAGCCTTGACATTTCCTAAAGGTCCAAGAAAAGGTGACACACCCACTCCCCCAAAAAGCACCTCTTTAATCTTTTTTCTGTAAAAGAACATAAACGAGAAAACAATGCAATATTTTTCCATTATCTGCACCCCTGTTTAAAGCAAACACGTTCTCCCCCAGACGATGTCTAAGCAAAAAAAGGCCACAGAGAATTGGCTTTTATAGCAGACATAAAAGGTGTGCCAGCGCCCTCTGTAAATACAGACGGTGTTTGATCTGTCTGGATCTACTCTGCAATGAGTGAGACAGCTTAATGACAAAAGACTATGCTATCCTGGAGAACTTCCAGCTCCTAATCCCGAGGGGGAAACAGCAAATCCACCTCAGCTCTGTCAGGGAAATTTTAATGCCCTCTTACAAAGCTGTGTGGAGGGGGGTGGTGTTGATCTCCCCTGTTGCAGCAGGGACAAGGGCCTGTGAGGAAAGGTTTGGGAATTGAAAGGGGAGCCCTCAGGGGCTCTGCTGCCCCATGTCAGGGCAAGCTGTGGGATGTTTTGTGGCAGGAGGGACCCCATTGCCAGAGGGGTGGAAGGGAGGTGGGACATGAGCAAATAGCCCTGAACAGGCTCATTTTTCAGGCTACATCTTTTCTCCTGTCCTTCCTTTTTTTTCAGCTGCTGCAAATAACTGACTGCTATCTCTTAGGGAATGGCTCGTAATTGTTCTTAGATGTGTAAATCTAGTTGAGTTCCTGGGAAAGGAGGCTCCTTTGCCCATCTGAATGCAATGTAACAGTGGGATGATGTGGGACTGTCAAGGGAAGGATCTACATGTTTTTCTCTAGAGACCTCATTTCAAAAGCTACCTTGGTCACACAGGAAAGGAGTATGATCTGGCAGAGTGGGAAATCTGGCTCACGAGTTTGGGAGGGTGCTGAGTAGACTCAGACGTAGTAATGGTCACTGCACAACATGGGCTGAAGGGCATCAGCGGAACTGAAAGGAAGTGTTTGCAGGGTTTGCTGTTCATATACTGCTGGAGTCCTGCTCCCATAAGAAAAAACACTAAAAAGTAATTCCAGCAGTATTGTATTTCTCCTTGGTAAGTGGAATGAATGCTGACTTAGCATGGGAGGTCTGATTGACATAGATCTGGCAGCTGGGCAGCCTGTCCAATACTTGCAATCAAAACTGATGTATCAGGAAAAAAACACTTTCAAAAGAAGTTTGTGGGACTCAGGCTTCCTTTAGGAGAGGTGAAGTTTAACCACACATTTTTCCGACTGCAGTTGGGGCTGTCGGTGCTCCTGCATGGCCAGGTAGAACTTCTGCTTCTACAACTTTGTTTCATATCCATATTTTAGAAGCTAGAGCTGAATCTGAAGGACCCAGCTCTTCGATAGCTATAAATGATATGGCATCTTTAAGTCAGACCAAATCCTACTGATTTATGCCATTGAAAGGGCCAACCTCCAGATTATTTTTGTATAATTCCTGCCTGAGCATCATTCTGAGTAAATGTGGACTTGAATGCAAACCTGGCAGCTTCTCTGAAGGCAGGTGCACACCACAAAGGTCACTGGACTCGGAGGCAAGGGAGTCTATAAATATGTTTTGTTTGAGGATAATGAGGATTGGTGTTAAATCTCGGATGGTTCAGAGATCCAAGACATACCAAGAACCCAAAAGAAATTGACTTCTCTCTTTCATGAAACAGTATTGATAATGCCATATACTGACATTGAGTTAATTATGTTTATATTGGAATCAGAGATTGCAGTTGGGATCCCAGTCCCTTTGTACCAGGTGCTTCCTCTACACATAGCAAGAAGCTTTCTGATTTGAAAAGCTGATTGCCTACATCCCCCAGAGAAACAAAAGAAGAAAAGACCTAGAAAAGGGAAATGGTGATGACATAGCTGGAAATTAAACCAGATACCTGAATGTTAGTCTAGGTGTCTTATCCTCTAAATGCATCTATTGGGAAAAAAATGCAAGCATTTCTTTGTGGTAGGCCAGAGGATGGAAAGGCTACATTCATTGTGCCAGATCTGGCATAAAATTAAAATTATCAGTAGTCTCCTCTGCTGCTTGAAGCATCTCTTAAGGAAGATCTGTGACTGCTGTAGAAAGCTTGAGACAAGTGCTAGTATAGGAGCTTGGCTTCCCAAAAGCCCAGTAAAAGTTGTATTCATTCAGTTGTTTTTAGTAACATTAATGTAGACAGAAGGGATACAGGAAGGGAAGTTTTGTTGTAATAAATACAGATTGTTATGATTTCCAAAGATGGAACAAATAAACTCTGTGCATCTTTCATGGGAAGATAGAACAAAAAGTTGACCTTGGTCAATCTGACTTCACTCTTTTCTCCTTAAATCTTTTCTGTTAGGTGAACTTTCAACATGACTGTTCTCATGGAATCCAGTGCGTGCTGATAGGGAATGTGAGACTGGGGATGATGGTGACAACTGAGTCAGGGGAGAGCCTCTGCTTTCCAGAAACACTGTGTAGCATGAAGATGCTGGAGACCTAATGCCTGTGAACAGCAAGCTGGCTCAGTTATAATGATCCTTCCTGGTCAATAGTGAGAGGTCTTCTGGGAAAGATGTACAGTCAGGGCAGGAAAGGCAAGAGGCAAAGCCTTTCCTATACAGACCAGCGCAGTCCTATGGTGGAAGACAGCCATGGAGCTGAGTGGTACTGCCAGGTGCCCCTGTTCCCATATATCTCCTCATACTCCTATTGCTCTCCCAGCTCTGCACTTTGACAGGAGCCACAGAGCCCTTGTTTCAGTCCATGATGCTCCTTAGCTAGAAGAATTTCCTGTGCTTCACTGCAACTAATTCATGGCTTTCCAGTGTCACTGGAGTGATGGATGGGTGGGACCCTCTCTCTGAGTGAACAACATGGGATGACTAGGACCTCTCCCTCTCCTCTGCCACAGCACCAGCTCATGCCCCTTCATCTTCTCTGCCAGGAGTCATGTTTTACCTTGTATGCAGGATATTCTTGCTGACCCGCACCTATATAAACTCCTCACTAGGTAACTGCAGTGAGCATGCTTCCAACTATCTGGGAACAGCAGAAGGGAGGTGTTTGTCTAGCAGTTTGCCCAGATAGTGAGAACCCTCTGAGCTTCCCAGACTACATGGATGGTCAGTTCTGGTCAAGCTGATGATTTTTGTCTACATGTATTTTTATGCTTTGGCTTCTAGGTACCTGAAGATTTCAGTAGTCAAAGTGACAGAGCTTCAGAAGCTGCTCTCTGGACCATGCATTCCCCTGGATCTTGAACTCTCTGGATTTGATCATCTGCAAGGATATTTGCATGGATATCTTGGATATGTATGACCTGAATGGGTATCCACTGAAGAGATTTCTCTGGGGAACCAAAATTTGTTTCCTATGGCTATTGCTTTATCATTGCTTTGTTATTGCTGCAAGTGTCTCTAAACTGCCATTTAGAAGAGATGTTTCACTGCAAAAATACCCAGAGTTTAAAGAAAAGTTGTGTTAGCTGAACAGCAAGGAAACAGCAGAGATCTGTGAATGTTGCTGCCTGCCGTCCCCCTGCTCCTTGCTCAGTAGTGAGACGGTCCGACAGAAGCAGCCCCGACCAAACACCACGTTGTGAGTCACCATATGGAGCCAGCGGGAAGCTGTGCCACAGCTACTGGCAGCCGCAGCCTTCAGGAGAGAGCTATCTCATAGCAAATGATGATGAGACAGGGTCAGGGCGTGCATCGTTTTTGTAATGTCTCTTGGTACTTTCCAGCAGCCAGGAAAACAAATTGTCTCTGGGCACAGCAAAGGTCAGGGTTGCCATCAGCTAAGCGAAATCGCTGGCGGTAATAGTCCCGTTGACATTTCCCTCTGCAGCAGCTGCTGTCAGCACAAGGTACTTTCATTAGCTGTGGGCTGGGCTTTCGTGGGATCATTTTCCATTTCATTTCAGTAGAGGCACTTCTCACCTGTCATGTTCCTCATGCGCCGCTTCCCACAGTGCATAAAGGACAGGGGAGGAGAGGCTCAGAGAGATGACATGCATTATGGTCAGATGCTGGGAGTGGCCAGGCGTGCCATTGCTCGCAGGGCGGCAGGAGGGAAACGCAGCTGGTCCCAACAACCCTTCAGCTCTACAGGTGTCCCTCTCCCTGGTGCAACCCAGAGGAGTTAACATCTCAGAAGAGGTGTTCGCATTGCAACTTCTCTGATAGGAAAGCTGGTTTAGCGGGTGCCTCTGACCCTTTGCTTCCTATTTCTCCTTTTCCCCATTGCCGTTATGGTTTTGGTTTAAAACTTTGTTTTTAAACATCCCCTGTTCCTAGGGCTCATTACTGGTGCCTGCCAGCTGCATTGAAATGTCAATAAATGGTCCTACAGCACTGCTGGCTGCTGCTGTCTCCTCTGATCTTGCCAACTGAAATTGATAGATGTTGGCCAGGGAACCTGGGACCTACTTTGTGGGTCAAACCACTGTTTGTCCTGAAACACAGCCACTATTCAGTGTTAAGTATAGAACTTGTAATACTGCCGCTTCTTCAGAGAACTAGAGCAGATAGGCAGGAACCTAAATGATGGGATGAGTGGCTTGAAAAATGAGGTGCAAGCCTGACCTTTTCTTCAGTTTGTGGCAGAAAAAGCAGCAGCAGAAGCTGTGCAGGGGAAGAGGAGTGCTCTGGGACTGGCAATCCAGCTGCCAGAGTACAGTTTTCCTCTTGTCTGCTTTGTCACCAACATATTGGCTTTAACATCTGTAAACATGGACCATGGTCTCAGCAAGGGAAACTCAAAATCTTTCCATGGCTGTGAGATGCAGAGTTTGGAGACATGAGTTTTCCCATGGACTTGATATTTAGGCTTCGACGCGTGACTTAGTTGAGTGACTTGGTATGTTGTGCAGTGATTTGTAACAGGGCACAGTGTGAGTCAGGTACTGATGCTCTGTGCTGGTAGCTTGCTGCCTGACTTAAATGACTACACAACGTGCAGGGCTGGCATTAGCCCCCACAACCCTTACCTCATTGGAAAGTGAGGTAAGGGTACAAGCCTGATAACTGCAAACCTGTAATACTCTGTGCAATGATATCTCCTTTTACCTGCTATTTGAGAACATAATTTCCCTGTTATACCAAAGTCTGGGGCTCCCTTAATGTCAATTAAGAATTCCTTACCTAATAGAACAGCCCAACGACTTGCAATTGTGTATTTAGCATCCAACTGAAGCATGGCATCCAAAAAAACTTATTTGCATTTCTCCCTGCATCATCTTCCCTCCTTTCCTGACATACTCCCTTTCCTGATATACTCCCTTACCTGCCCTCAATGCTGTGCTCTCTTTCAAGCCATTTCTTCTGATCTCTCCACCAACTAATTAGAGCAACAACCCTGAGAGGCATCATGGATCTCAGCTATGTGTTACAGCCGTGTAAATTTGCTTTGACGTTCAGACAGCCTCGATTTCTCCCTGCTTACAACGGGAGTCAGTGAGCTGGAGAAGAGGAAATTGTTTGCATTATGCAGCCGTGACAGTGAACCGGGATGAGCCTCATGCTGCAGCGGGAAGTGCTTTATGATTTAATTTAACGTCTGGAGGGATAGTAGTCTGGTTAGGTAGCAGCAGGCAGGGAAGCTGAACTTTTGCTTTGGAAAAGGCAGTCCTGGAGTGTGTGTGT
Organism: Aramus guarauna; assembly: GCA_013400195.1. Classification (NCBI taxonomy): domain Eukaryota; kingdom Metazoa; phylum Chordata; class Aves; order Gruiformes; family Aramidae; genus Aramus; species Aramus guarauna. Next base: position 115,867 of record VXBL01004267.1, on the reverse strand, counting down.
GGAGGGTTTGAAGCCTGAGCCCGTGGCTTCCAGTCCTATGAGACTGTGCTGCTTCCCTTTGAAAGGGGCCGAGCAGCCTATGAACTGGTTTAACTGGTAGCCATCTAAACCGTGGTGATGAAAACTCAAAGCTCCTAGTCTAGGACGAGAGGGGATGACTGTAATTGCACATAATTGCATTCATTTAAGTAAAACTCTTTGGTCTGTTTTATTTGATGAATGATAATGGCCCCATTTGGATGTAGAAGCTATGAAATTGTTTCTTAACTATGTTCATCATTCACCTGTCATGAGGAACCTCATGAAGACAGCATTGCTGCTACATTTGTAGTTAAAAGCTACACACGCACACGTGTGCCTATGCGCAATCATACATATGGTTGGAGAATATTAACAGGGTCACAAAAGCAGGCATTCAAAATAGAAGCAATGCCTGAATTAACACTGCCTGGGCAACGTCCTTCAGCGGTTTGTGCACCTGTGCTCTGATAGTCTTTAATTACATTATCGCATATGTTTTATGCCTCCTTTCAGAGCTCAGGATACACAGTGTCCATTTAATGAGCAGCTGTTCAATATTTAGTTTTACCATCACTGACAAAGACACATCCCCTTTCCTTATTACTGGAAGCTAATCAAACCCTGCTCTGAGGACAACATGAATCATTTCCACTTGCTTTTTTTCTGTGGTGCTTGCAACTGATGTATCTGAACACTTCCCCCTTTAATTTGTCTCCATGTGATGTGGTGAATTGAACTTGGGTGCTGTTTTCCACTCTTTGGAGCAAAGGGAGCTGAGGGAATAAGGAAGTTTAAAGGGGCTGTTAGTTTTGGATGCCCATATGCTGATACTGAGAACACAGTACTGCACCACTGTTGTCTGCAGCTGCTTTTTGTGTACTTTGGCCAACCAGACCCCTAGATAACATATCAGGGAGCCAGAAAATAGCCATGTGAATAAAGATTACTTTAAGTTGCTTGTACAATGTTCAATGCCCTTTTGTGTTTGCAATCTGTCTCAATTTTCTGCAAATCTTTCAACTTAAAAAAAAATGAGACAGGACTCTAGGATAAAAAGTAAGAATGAAGGAGCATATAAGACCTTGTAAAAAATCCTTAGAGAGTTTAAAAAATAAAATTAAATTAGCCACCTAGGGACTGTATTATAATTGCACAAAAATGTTACGTATGCATCTTCAGTTCTAACTTTTCTGTCCTTTCTATGCTTTTGCTGAATTTGAAACCACAAGAATGTTCTTTGCAAGTGGGTGTGCACGTGTGCCTGAATGTGTGCAATTTCCTAAATTTAAAATCAAAGTAGCTGAAAAAAAAGATTTCCATCATGTAGCAATAGAGGACTGGGTATGAACCATCACAAGGTTTGGAATGTTTCAGTTGCACAGCATGGACCTCCACCCCCTGAGTTAAAGGAGCGTCTGATAGCAGAAGAAGGTTGTCATCGGCAGCTTTAATTCTCTGTAGCGGGAGAAGAGACACCCACTTTGCCAGGGTCTATTCATAGATCTTTAGCAGAAGACTAGTGACAGTCGGGAGTATGGGCTCCTCTTTGAGTTTCACAAGGTCAGGTGTTCTGCTGGGTGCAAACTCTTCTGCTGGTGAAGGACAGAATTTGTTACATCCTCTTCATCTGCCATGGCAGGAAAAAGGAAAGAAAGCAAAAAAAAAGCCAACAGGAAGACAGAAGATACGTGAATGTTCAACAGGAATTTTTTAAGTCCAACTGAATGTGGCAAGGTATCTGTTGTTTCAACGTCTTTATTTTCTGTGTAGGACTTGCTGAATATTTGTCAAAAACATACTGTGCTGGAGGTTTGATTTAAATACATGTTGCAGGCTTGAATGTTAGTTTTATACAGAGATGAGCCTCATTAAACTGCACTAATGACCAGAAGTCCTAGGGTAGATTGGTATATTCATGAACTAGTTAATAAAATATACACAGGAAAAAATACAGTGACCCCTAAGGAAAACAGTACCTGAAGCTGATGTATTATATTTGGAATTGATCTGAAAAGTTTTTTGTTTAACCTATTTTTGATAATACTTGACAGTGAATTAGTGAATCCACTGAAGTTCACGTCAGAATGCAAGGGGAGTCTGAAAACTTGTGATCCCAGTTCTGCTTTTCAGTCCTTGCTAGAGAATGGGGAGAGGGACCCTGCATCTTGATGAAAACATTCAGAGGTATTCAATGATGAAGTCTTTGTAAGTGAGCTTGTCAAATCATCTAATCTGCTCATCAGGTAAAGCAGAAGTTGCCAGACTTTGTCTTCTGTAGAAGCCTCACAGAAGACAGTTCTGGAATCACTTTTCTTCCTTTTGCCTGTCCTCTTTGTGTGTCTCAGTTATTATTTGTTATTATTATCACAGGTGAGAGGCTACTCTTAGTTCTGTACAAAAGTAATGGCAACTGGAACTGAAAGACTAGTTATGGAGATGGAGAGATGGAAGGAAGCACAAAAAAGTGAGGGAGGACAAGGACACAAGCAGTGGGACTTTCTGGTCACATTGTCTTTCACGGGACCACCCTGCTGGCTCCTGTAGGAGCACTGCATATGTTCCAGGAGGTATCACTGATAGGTTTGACCAAGATGACAGCTGCTGCTGAGAGGACTTACAGACTGAGGTGGGGAAACAAGGACAAGGGGCAGCTGTAAGAAGTGTGCATGATCGAATCACTGAGGTGGCATCACTGAGAAATGTATGATAAGTGAGAAAGGGACTGAGTTAGTACATGGCAGGAGGCTTGAGCAGAAATGCAAGCAGGGGCTCTTTATCTGTTCATGTCTTGACTTCCTTATGGAAAACTGTTGCCTATGGAGATGAGGACAGCATCGTTTCATGCCGAGAGGTTTGCTGCATGGTATTAAATAAACCATCTTCCTGCTGTATGATGAGTTCTCAGGTGTTTTTTTGCCTGAGGTCACCCAAGTTGTTCTTGTGAACAGCTGACTATTACAACACGTTAGGCTTTGCCTTCCTGTTTACTCCATCCTCAATCTGTCTCAGCTATTTGAGACTTAAATTATTTCCTGGTTTGTGAATCTCATTATGTATCTTTTGTTTCTTGGAGACAAGCTTATTGTGGAAAGCAAAACTGCAAAGAAATTTTTTTTCAAAGGAGCCACCACAAGCCCCCAGGAACCATTTAATGTTTTGCACAGTGGCTTTGTCTCCTACAAGAAGTCATGTCTCTTGCCTGCTCTACCATCAGTCTGGACAAGCAGGAAGAAGGAGACCACTGTATATAGGATAGGAATGGAATAGGATGCCACAGAACAGAAGACCTTGAGGCTCAATGGGATTGTCAGGTTTGCTCATTTCTAGCTAGAGAGTTTTGAAGTTTGGTTGGAAAGAGCATCCAAAGCCTCCTTTGTGCTTTACAGCAAGCTTGACAACCACAGATGGCTACTGAGCTTACCCTGGCTTCAAGCACATGGTGAGTTAACCTCAGGTAACCATGGCTTTCCATATGTCTAGCTGAGGTTCTGTGTGTGCCACTGTAATGCTGTGTTGGGTTCAGACCACCAATTTTGGAATCTCTAGCGTAAATGAAGTTCACCTCTTTGTACTGCATTGAATCTGAGTCTTGAACGGGTGGGTTTTGCAGAAGTTGCCTACTGTATCCTAGATCTGACAAAGGTGGTGAACTGTGAACAAAGAATGGTTTGCTTTACAAATTACAGTGAGCTGTTCTGGACACATCTAAAGTAATGCTCTATTTTCATACACATATTTCAGTCGACTTCCACTTCTTTAAAATTGTAGTACTTGAAGTAAATCCTCTCCTAAACCTTACTTGCAGATAAATAGCACCTTTAGAAAAAAAGGCATGATAAAACAGTTCGAAGTTGAGAAATCAGAGAAAAGGGAGGAGGGTATGGGTGAACTTTGGGGTGAGCTTCCCAAGTGTTTCTTCCACAGATATATAACCCACAATGATACTGGATCATGGGGAGAAGAACCTTCTTACTATGATTTTAGTGATAATCACTGAATATGCATATGAAAATACTGGTGCACATTTGAAGCAGCATTGATCTCATTTTCAATTTTATCTGAGTTTGAGCTGAGATTTTCCCCTTTTTTCTGTTAGCTGTTTCTGCCTTCCCTGTTTCAGGCTTAGCTCTGAAATATACATTTTGGAAGGTTCTGTATGGGATGCTTATCCCAGCTTGAGCAGAACTCATTAATCTTCTGTGGCATCAAACTGAAAGAATTAATGAAAACTCCTCTTCTGCATTTGTAGTTATTTTGACCCTTCATTTTTATTTCTAATTTCCAATTTGAATTAATACTAAGAAAACCCTTGGAACTCACCACCTGCTGCCTAATTAATTAATGATATTTTTTCAGGAACTGGATTGCTCCATGGATTAATTTTTAAATTACTGGTGAGCTTATTGGGAGTCTTGTGATCAGCAGGGTGCTGCTCCAAGCCACAGCTGCTGGAGACAAGCCATTACATGAGAGCCTCTGATCTCCTTAAAAATAAAATAAAACAAAAATGAAGGTCTGTAATTCTCAGGTTGTAACAGTAAGCTTGAAAGTCTGATACAGCCATGTGCTAATTCTCACTGTTCAGAAGGGAGACAAAAACAGACCAGCATTGATTCATAAGTCTTCATTTTTATTTATTTATTTATTTTTTACAATTGTTATTTTTGGATATTTGACTTCTGATTTTTGAGTTCCTCAAACTGGAACCCTCAAGACTTATTCAAGACTTTGGTCATGGTGCTCTTCCAAGCGAGGCTGCTAGTGTCCTATGCAAAAGGACATTAGCAAAGCAAAAAGGAATAGGAGATCTCAGTCCAAGTCTTAACCAGTAAGTATCCATTTATATTTTTTAATGCAGGAGCTTCAGGAAGGTTGTATTTGCATTGTGAAGGCAGCAAGTTCTACCTATCTACAGGATGGGGAAAAAATAAAAGAAAAAAAAAAAAAGAAAAACAAGAAGGACACCTCTGGTACAAATTAGCTCATCTCTAAATCAAACTCAGGACTGATGATTTGGTCCAGCTGAGAAACCTACTCTTGGCCCTCACTGCAGTCAGTCCAACTCTTCTCCCTTGCACTGAGCAAAGAAATTCTATTACAAGGAGTGGTTGTTAAACCTGATATTTCAAGAAAGCCGGCTTTTCCAGCTAGTAATAGCACCTATATATTTTCAAAAGTGTCATATTCAAGGTTAACACTGACTATGATTTTACAAAACCTTGTATTATGGTGGCAGCTTTGTGTGCAAACATTTGCAGTTAATTGCAGGAAATCTGAGTGCAGTGTCAAGGCTAAAGAAACAGGTATAAGTGATTTTCACTTCAAAGATTTCTCAATAAACATCAGTCCAAGCATCTTATTCTCGATTCCACTAAGCTTATACAGGTGTAAACCAGGAGTAATTTTATTGAGGGCATGAAGTGTGCGAGGCTGAAATGGCACAAAGCAAGCTCCCTAAAGACATCTTTGCTTTAGCAGAAGCCTTACTGAGACTCTTTAAGACTGAAAATAAACAATTTCACTTAGTGGCTAACACCGAAACCTGTGCCAATGTGTTTGTATTTATTAGATGATGTCCCTTCAAACAGTTCTTTTGGGACAGTTCTTGATAGACAACATTTACAGGTGCCTCAGAAAAAGTTGGTGTGTGGGGAGAGATTTTGAATGGACTTAAAAGCTACTTAGTATAATTAAAAAAATTCAACCCATGCACAGACACACACTATTTACATGTAAAGGCTGTGATATTTACTGGATTGTAACTGTGCCTGAACAAAGGAGACAAAGAAATTCTGATTTTCCCTTTTTAGTACTTCTGGTGCAACAAAATGGGAGTCTGGATGGCAGGGATAAATCTTGTTTTATTGCCTAATTCCATCAATTTAATCTGACGGATAGTTCAGTTGATGAGCCTTCTGCTAGTTACCACAGGTGATTCGTGCCGTGTAAGTTCAAAATATTTTGGGAAGTTGTGAGCCCATTATTTTTTTCTGAATTACAGCTCAGTCATTTTGTCTGATTGATTCAGAGACAGCTGATCACCCACTACTGTTTTGTGTGTCAGTGACATCTCTTCTCTTGGAAGTACAACCTCATTGCTCATCATCCACGGCAAGGGAGGGGGGTGAGGTGTGTCAGTCGAAAGGATGGGCACAACTTTGGAAACGTCATGGTAATACTGCAGCTTCTTTTACCCCTCAAATTACCTGTGACATTTCATTTAAAACCGAAGATGCCATAAAAGAAGAAATCCTTGGCTACAATAGTAGTGATAAATACGCAGGACAAGCCTTGTGAAGGAAAGATTTTTAAGGTTAATCTTGGGAACAAGAGAGCTGTGGGCATGGTGCTCCTCTCAGAGGAGTGAGAGGAAGGGAGGGGAGGCTCCCGGCACCTCTGGTCCTACCGGTGATGGCTTCCATGCCCATGTTTGTCCTCCTGTCTTGAAGCCCTCCTGAAGCATGGCTGGGATTACACCTGCCTCTGCATCTCATTGCACCGCTGTCAGAGTGGTGATCCCACTAGTGCTATGAACCTAAGGAGATGCAGGGTGACTTCATGAATGAAAACCCTCCACGAGTGGCTGTAGAGTTGAGGGCTGGTTGCAAGGATGGTGCCTTCTCAGGGAGGAAAAGATATCTGAGGAGATGACCGCAGACTGCTGTGGCACTGGTGCTGCCATCTGACAGGTGTGATAGCAAAATGAAGCTGTGACTGGCTGAGTATCAAATTTAACTTTTTATTAATATTGGACATAGGTTATTTTCAAGCTACAAGCCAATTAATCACATTCTCTTCTTACTTAAAATTTCACCTATAGTTTTCAAACAAAATTGTTATCCTTAGCTCTTCCTCTGAAAATGTGCCAGTGCATAATGCTGTTTGCACAGCAAATTGGCCAAGGCAGCTGCATTTTAATGCAGATGTAGGACCTTTATATGTGTGGACTGTCAGTCTGTGTGATCAGGTCCAATCTGATTTACCTTCCCTGACACTCTGATCTCCACTCATTATATTGCCTCCGAAGACTTCAGACCAACAGGTTTTCTTTTCAAGCCCTTCATTAAAATTCACCTCTTCGCAGGTTGACGCAGGTCCTGGTCCCTCCCAAGAGATACACTCATGGGTGAATGACACTGCTCTGTTACTGCTAAGTAGCATATAAACAAGCTGGAGACCCATCCTGCCAACCAGGGTGCTTCGGAGATCTCTCGTTCTCGTACACTCGCCAAGTCCTCCAGCTGCCCATTGGTAACCCCAACCTGCGGTGCTGCTTGTGTGGTAACAACACGCTACTAGGTATTGATAGATGCCTTCAGGACTCGAGGCTCTTCTCTTACCTCTCTGTGAAGTGAGCGGCACTATTTCTGCTCTGTTATCTAACAGTATGTGTGCTACTGCACACGCAGGTTTGTTGCTGTTGCTCTGTCGTGCAGAGTCAGATTTGGGATTACCACAACATCTTCTGTGCTGTTGATGCAGCAGAGTAAAACCTGCCTGTCCCCTTTATTGTAGAATAAGGATTATAACATGTAGGGCGGAAGGGACTTTTTAAACGTGAGAAAACACAGGACTGGAGCAAACACATGCCCTGTTACTGACTCCTCAGAAGGTCTTGAGAAAGTCCTCTAATCTACATCTGCTCCTCCCCTCTGTACATATGGAGACTGCACCAGTTCTGTTCCTAAAGGGGGAGCAGTGTGGGCTAATTAATGACTATTTGTAAAGTGCTTTGAAGAGGAAACCTGCTACATCTTAGAATTACCTGACACAAGCCAGATCCCAGGGGAGCGCTCCAGATGGCTGATGCTCCATCCTTCACCCCTGCTGCTGAGGCTGGTATGGGGAGTGATCCTGTGCTCCTCCAGTGGAGCAGATGGGGAGCCCATGGGGAATGCGCATGGTGTTTTCTTGGAAGTGAGATTTTATTTTTTAAATTGAGAGAATAATTTTGTTATCTCTGCAAAATTAGATGTTTGAAGTCTGACTATTTCCCTTTGATCTTCACTGCCTTGCTTTTTTCATTTGCAGCCAGATCACTGGGCTGAAAGGAGCACAGAAGAGGGGGCAGTTAGAAGGAAAGCTGAACAAGTGCTATGCCAACCCTGCTTTTCCTATTATCATTGTCTTATGGAGATGTGATCTCCTTAGCCACCTTGTTGCAAAAAGCCAGCGAGGATTTCTGGTTACTTCACATGCCTTTCTGACCTTAACAGGACTGATTGCTTGTTTTTTTAAACAGAATAAAAATCTTTTGATGCAGAATGTATCATGTAAAATACAACAATTAGTTGCCCTGAGCACATGGAGCCTGGCTTAGGTTCCTTGCTGGCTTCCTTGTTATTTCTTCAGCCATGCCAAGACCTCTCACCACAATTGCCTTTGCTACAGCAATATTATTTTTTTCCCTAACTTCAAAAACGGTCTCTTAGTGAGCTATCTATGTTGCCTAGAAGGAAAGGAACCAGATTGCATAAAATTCAAGAGAGTGCCTTCTGTGATCAATGTGTTTTGTAAGAAAGGTATTCAGATAACACGGGGATAAAAGTTGGGGAAAGGTTCTGAGAAGAGCCAAGGGGGTGATTAGAGAAAACAGCCCCTCTGGGAGTGTAAGTCGTTTCATTTTTCAAGAGAGAAGGTTAAAGTTTGGCTTGAGCAGTCTGATCATGGGATTTTTAGTTTTCATGCTCTGCAGCTCAGATGTCCACATAGGTGTCTATGTCAGAGCTGAGCTGAACCACCCTGAAGGAAGGTCTATTTCTCATCCTGACCATAAAGGTGGCTCAAGCAGATGCACACCTGTGGTCTGGTCCACCTTCAGCTGTGTGTTTAGTCCACAGGACAAAAAGAGTCAGGACTGGGAATTAAAGCTGGTCTGGTTTGTGCTGGAATTATAAAACAGGTTTATTACAATGAGAGTAATTAAAAATCAGAATGATGTAAAAGGTGTATGGTGAGTTCTGCTCCATTGTAGATTGGAAAATCTAGGCACGATGTTTATCTTTCAGTGCTGACTCCATTCAAAGAACAGTGAATCTGAATAAGTCGTCTGGTGGTAAGAGGCCAGCTTAGATTATTTGGATGGAGCTTTCAGGCCAAATGAATCCTTGTGCTGTCAGTTCCTGTGAAAAGATCCCAAACCTCAAAGTGAAACTCAGTAACCACCCAAATTCACATGCATTCCCACCACAACTATGTGGGTCAGCAAACAGCAAATACTAGTAAGAAATGATGCAGGAGTCTGGGCTGAATGTGTTTGTAAAGAAAAATGAATGGGACTGAGAAACTGTTTTCTTCAGTATTTTGGGAGCTGACATGAATTAGATTCTCATGCATGCTGGGAGACATGTCCTGCCTGAGCGACTTCAGGCTTTCTTTTCCCTCTGTGCTTTCCTCCTGCATGGCATCATGCATGCATATGGACTGAAACACAGAATCTGACCTGGAGAAATGTGCAGTAATAGTTAAAATCATCAGAACTGCAAGAAATCTTGCTCATAGATCAGAGCCCTGATGAACAGCAAGAACAAAGATCAAACCTGAAGATGTTTCACTCTGGGTATGAAACAAGAGCAAAGAGCGGGGTCCAGACACTGGAAATCACCAGAGAATGATGGGGCAGCAATGGTACCCCCCTTCTCTCTTGCATCAAATGCGAGCTTATCTCCTCTTTCAAGCTGGGAGTTTGCATCTTGTCTCTGATCAGCCCTGAATGACAGCCTCTTCTGTTGCTGATTAAGGTACTCAGCAAGCCCTTTTTTTTCCCATGTTATTCTTTGCATTTTTGGGAGGACTTCACGTAAACATACAGAAATACCTCATTATCCTCTGCTAGGGCTCTCATTATATCTCCCCTTTGTGTAACCTACAGAAAGGTTAGGCTGCGAGATTTGCAGAGATCTTCCACCTCATACTGACTAGTATTACCTCATTATTTCCTGGTGCTCACTTGGGCTTGACCCATTGTTTGCTCTTTTGGATAACTTGGAAAAATGTCCACTCTTCACATGAGAAGCTTTCAGAATACCATATTGAATTACTTATTACATATTCTGTGTGTACACATATCTTAATATATGTATAAGTATTCATCTATGCATATACATATAGAGCCTCTTTTGTTCATGCTGCTGTGTAAGTGGTCTTATCCTGAAGACAGGCAAAAAAAAAAAAAAAAAAAAGCCTGGTGCAAAACTCTTACCTCATAAATCCTAGACATGCTCTCTGTTACCCTGAGACCCTTTGTGCTTGTGTTATCACAGTGTATCATTTCAGCCTTCTCCTCACAGAACAAGTCTTTTCTCTTGAACCCTCCCCTCCTTTCCAGGGCTAAGTACGCTTCAAAATCAAGCTGTTAATTTGCACACTTCTTTCCTCGCAAAACCTGCTTATCTGCCAAACATTATACCCAATATTTTAGCTTCTTTGACTTTTATCAGCCTGTCTAACACCATCTGCTGTAGACAATAATTAACTTGTCTACTTTAGTGTGCTCTTTGTGGACCTCTTTCTCTGTTAATTTTATGTCCACCGGCCACAATAATGCAAGCAATATTGGATCGTAGCTACACTGATGCAGCCTCTTGTGGCTCCATCTTCTTCCTGGCAAGTGCTCTTGGCAGAAAAAATGTTCGTGGATCAGCTGAGATGCAGGGAATGGGGAACTGCCATCTGAAGGCAGGAACTCTAGCTTTATTATGAGTACTAAATCTGTGCTTGAGGCTATACATAATGAAGAAGCTCCAGTGGTCCTCTTCATGAAGGGCTGAGGCCGGTGGTGGTTTTGGCACTAATATTGTCTTTCTTCTTGCTTGCCACCAGTGCTCCATAGCAGGGACACAAGGCTTCCGTTTCAGAAGCAAAGGGAAACATTTACTGTAGTTGTCTGTTCTCATTACAGCCTTAAAGTTGTCAGAGGAAGAGATTAAAGCTGTGTCGTTTTCAGTTTTTGTTGCTGTCTTTGTCAGGAAAATGAGTTGTCACAAAATCTCAAGGCTTGGTCTCTTCTCATTAGGTGCTCTTCTCAGCCTGAGACTTAGGGGACTTGTAATGGGGAGAGACATGGATGCAGAATGAGTGTGTTCTCACCAGTGGCTAGCCCAGTGGCAATCTGAGTATTCCCAATTCTTGACTGTGCTGGAGCTTAGTGATACGTTTGTACTGAGTGGAAAAGGAAGGCATCCATTCTGGATTCAGTGGCCTCCAAATATTCCTTAGGGCAAGACATAAATGAATGATATAAAAGCCATCAAGCAAAAAGACAACACCATGAATGAGTGTTCACCTCATTTATGCATAGACAATGTCTACCTGAGTGTTTCTGTGGACAGAGAAAACACATTGTTAAACAACTCCTTAAAAAATGCAGTGGCCAGATAACGTGCAGTTTTAGTCATCGCAAACTAAAGATTGGAGTTGTGTCTTAGGTGTCAACAGCGCCTGGTGCCAAAAGTAATTAAAACTCTGAAGTCCACCTCTATTTGGAAAAAACAGGTATCCCCACAACAGAAGTGTGTGGGAAATACTGTCAAAGTCCAGTGCCTAGAAAACTCCAGCCTGAGCTCTCAGGACTTTCCTTTACCACCTTTCATGCGTAAGATGTTGTGCCCCTTGTCACAGGACTGTAAATTAATTGCTTATAACATTGTCTGAGACTAAAAATTGGTCAAACAGTGGGATGGGACTTCCCTGGAAATCTGTAAGCATGAAAGAAGTTGCGATGTATTTCTGAGATGTGTTTAGCTCTCAGCTGCCTTCATACTAGCCCAGGATTGCAGATGGAGCAATAATTTATCTTCAGTTGTTCATTTTCAGTACTCTAATTGCAACAATAACCTGATCTGTGGTCATAAACAAGCCTTTTTAACTCCCGGTTTCTAAAGCCTTAATCTGAATGCATGCTGTAGCCTCACAGACCTCAGTAACCACAGCTAGCATGTTATGAGCATGCTTTCTCTTTTCAGATGGCAACACATGGATGCCTGCACTAAGGCATTAGCTCAAAACTATATCCCATGGATAAACACAAAGCTATATGATTTCTTACCTTTTCCGTAAAGCGATTTATGTTATTCAAAACAGCTAGTACGACCTTCTGCATGCACCGTCAATCATCTTGCACCTTGTGTTTCACTCGCCTCCTGATTTGGGTGTTTAAACTCCTTTTATGATATTAGGGCAGAGAACAATGGAAAGGTGAAAATCCTCTTAATATTTTAGCCTTTGCAAACATCATCCCTTGTTCTTGGTGCATGTTCTGAAGAAGATGCAACATGCAACTGAACTCCTCATTTTGTAGTTTTCAAAGCTCCAGTCCTTATCTTAGGATTTTAGAATAAGCACCAGAATTGTGAAGTATCACTCAGGCCCTTCAGATACAAGTGCTCATCCTAGTCCACTGGAATGAAGAAAATCCATCAATAAGCCAAATTAATTGCCCTTTCATTTTCAAACTATAGACTTAGTTTCTACACTAACTACGGTCTTGGATATAACAGCAGCATTGGTACAGTCAGCTGGAGCTCAGTGATCCTTAAGCTCTTGTTAACAATGGTCGTGTGTACACCAGTCTAAACAGCAGAAATCTGGAATTGCTCAAACCTTATTTTCCTATCCCCTTATGTGAGCACTGACACCATTATGAGCTGAAAGTATGAAACAGGTGATACTAGCTGTTCTACAGTGTCTCACAATACATCAAATGTGTAATTAATCATGGTTGATGGATGACAGTAAGCACCACAGAAAATCTGACAATAAAGCTATGATTTTGGGTTTATTTACCCTTCTGTCTCCTCCTCCAATCTCTTATCCTTTATTAAACCTAAAAATGATACCTCAGTGGCTGATAGCTTCACTGAATGTACTGACCTTGACATGAATTTTGAACTGACACAAGTAGAATAAATTTTATCCACCAAAACAAGTACTCCAAAAAAACCCAACAAAAACCAACCAACCAAACAAAAATAGTTTTGGAAGACCTTTAGTCAAAAAGGTTAGGTGTGGAATTCAGCAAGTGAATAGAAATTTGCAACAGAAACATTACACACTATTGCATGCATATGTACGGCTGTGTTCCAAGATGTTTAGAAATACTTGAGAGGTAGCCTGCCTAGGAGGAAGAAACATTCCCCAGATTTCAACATCGTCTCTAAAGCTTAGTGATAGCTGAAAAGTAAAGGACCAGTGCCTTCACCACGTGTAAATTACTGGGCCTTGCTGACGGCAATCCCTACTTGGGTAAGCAGGCTCTGACAGTGCGAGGCGAAGCTTGCTTTTGGTGCACCTGCCACAGAGCTCATTCTTTGCTGGTGCTGTAACTACAGGTTACCTGTGCCAAAGGTAAGCATGGTGAATGTCCCTGCTGACATCAGCCCTTCTTCTGGCTCAGCATACCATGAGATCTCCAATTAGCCATCATTTTATCTTCTTTTTCAGAACCTTGTTTCAAAGTCCTAAATAAAGTGAAGTCTAAAAAAAAAAATGAAATAGCTATTAGCTGCACCAAAATAAGGTGATTTATTTTTTCTCCCTAATTTGCACACACCCCCATGTCCCTATTTTTAGCCTGGCTGAGATTTTGTAATCGATCAGTTTTGCAGGAGTATGTTATTGCACTTTTGCTGACTTCCAGCTTCAAATGCCAGGGAGCAGCCTAGGGACTGAACATCCTGCCCTATGCAGAGAAAGGCCCCACAGAGTAGTGAAGGACAACAGGTCTTTCCTATCATTTGAAACCACATCTGATGGTCCCAGGAGGGTGTTCTCTTTCTGCTAATGCAGCTTTAGCATGGGCAGGACTGCAGTCATGTATGACCACAAAGGGAAGCAGTAATGTTTCAAAGAGAAAGCCAGGAGTACTTCAGAGACTGAGACTTCTTTTCATTTCCTTTGATTAACATCTTCATTGCACTGAAGCAATCAATATGCCAGTTTGGGAGGGAAAGAAGGACAATTTTCCCTTCAAAAAGACTTAGGAATGAATGATGACAAGTTCAGACTGATTGATCCAACAGAAGAAACTTCCATCTTCCTCTAAATGTCGCCTCGCTTTATTGAGAACAAAGTGATATGCATGCACATAATTAGTAAAGGTAATAGAATTTAGTGCCACTCTTAATATTAGAAACAACTTACTTATAGACATGACATTCTATTCCTCATGTTCCTTCTAATACAGGTACACAACTGATATACCTGATTTTATAATGTTAACAAATGATTAACAGCCAGTGCAGTCATACAGTAATGTGCTTACACACATTTATGTGGAATGTTATAGATATAAACTGCCAAAAGATAGTGAACCAATAGCTAGAGCCTAAATTACACACAAAAACAAAATGAAAAAGAAGAGTTGGGAATTATATTGCTTTTCCAAATGAAATTAATGCTAGTGTGCACATTATTACTTACAAAAATGTAAGTGATGATGTTGACAATATAAAACTCCTATCCTAGAACTATGTATTTTTTTTCCTGAATTTAAAAAAAGTCCACAGAGCACCAGCAGCTCATGTAGAGCCACTTGCAAGGACTGCACACTTTACAGCCTTCTTAATTAGACTGGCACAGGGCCACTGAGCTAATCCTCCTGAAGAGCCCTACTCCAGCCTCAGCCAGCTTTTTTGGCCAACTCCTATTGGAATATTGGAGTCCTCCAACAAAACAAGAAGGGTAACGGATCCAAACTGTTGATTAACTCAGCTGGGACTAGAAGCACATCTGAGAGACAGAGACTCTTTCACAAACTGACTTACTAACTGCTCGACTTCCCTCAGGGTGAAGTTGCTTCAATTCATCACTTCTGTTAAAAATTACCTTGACAGAGCGATCTCAAGACAGACAACCCAGGAAACCATGGCCCAAGCTATGGACAGATTTAAGAATTAAAACAAAACAAAAAAACCAGGATCATAAATTCCCCCAGGCTGGGCTTGAACAGCTCCTGGCCAGTGCCAGAATACCCAAAACCCTTGGGAAAAAGCACGCACCCCCTAGAGGAACATCAGCTCCCACTGAGCAGAGACCACAGAGTATCATGTGGCACCAAATCCAAGGGACTTCTCTCCAAGGTCTCTGCTCCTTCACTCTGCTCTGCTGGCTGCAACATACTTAAAGCCAGCTCAGGGGAGGGGGAGCTGATGTCAGTCATGCAAATCAGGCTGATTTATATTCTGATGCAATCAGCCACAATCATGAAATCCACTTAGCTGGGTGAGGACTCCAGCTACTTTGTTCAATTACACAATTATCATATTCCATTTAATCCCCAAATCAATTCCTGTATTTAGAATTATTTAAGATGCTTCAGCAATTATACCCAATTAGGTTCTATCAGTAAAGTAAATAAATGATGTGATGTGCCAATCAGATGGCTGCAATGGCAGCTGAAGGAAAAGGAGCTCCTAAGTCTTCTGCTTCAGGCGAGGATGCAAATGATTGTTTGGGTGTTACAAAACCCTTTGTTATTGCGGTTGTGAGATGAAAACCACACAAGGCCAAATCTGTTGTTAGCCATTCAATCATTTCAGGGCTGTGCCACCTCAAACAACTGCAAAGGTAACGACCACTCTTTTTTTTTGGATCACTTGGCTGTTTAATCTCTCTGCTTAATGTTTGTAAAAGAGTCTGAAGAGATAAAGTAGAGGAAGCAAGCATCTGATTTTCCCATGATCAGGAACCCCTGTCCTGCCTGGGGGGGGGCAGTGTTCAGACTGGATTCAGAAGAATGGGGACAAGCAAAATCAGACTGTCTTAGTACGAGTGATGAAACCTCCAGTGCCAGCGGAGGTTCCCAGTCCCTGCAGGAACGCTGTGCAGGAGGCATATGGCAGCATCTCCTCCAGCCTTGTGCAATCTTCTTTTTCCACAGCCAGACTGGGCTGTTTCAGGGTCTCCTGGTTCACTCCTGACTCCACTGAACCTGCGGTTGTGTACAACCTGTCACCATCGTGAACATGCTACGCTATAGGAAGAGCCAGTGATTTTGAAAATATCAGGTCTACTTTTTGGTGATTTTATTTAATTCTTGTACCATTTCCTTTACATCAGCTTGGATATCTGGCTTTCAGGCACAGAAAATGATTTATTTAATGCCATCCCACGCTGCCTTGCAGAGCAACAGGTTTTAGAACAGGGACCTACAATGCCAAAGCGCAGCTTTCTACAGCTTGAGCTGAAGAGCAATTCCTTCAGCTGGTGGCATGAGCAGACTATTGTCTCCCATGCAATTTAAAACATGATGTGGCATACAAAGCTACGATGTTTCCATAAAAAATAAGCTTTATTTAAACATGAAGACTATTTTATCATCTGTCCCAGAGCTACAGAGCTGCTGTGAGGGGATTACTGGAGAACACCATGTAATTACTAGCTGCAGTAATTGCAGTAACATGTTAGATTTGGCAGAGCCATGACAGCTGGTGGGTTTAAAAATTACTATGAGGTAGCCTTTCTTCCCAGGCAGAGACTGTGAAGTGTCAGCTGGGGTCCAGG
Organism: Aramus guarauna; assembly: GCA_013400195.1. Taxonomy (NCBI): domain Eukaryota; kingdom Metazoa; phylum Chordata; class Aves; order Gruiformes; family Aramidae; genus Aramus; species Aramus guarauna. The sequence goes on along the minus strand of VXBL01004267.1, from coordinate 99,346 downwards.
GCGCTAACCCCACAGCACCCACATGAGCTGTCTGGTGGCCAGTGCTTGGCTCTCCTCTCAGTACTGCTTGGCCAGGGATGGGTGTCGGGAGAAGAGGCTCCCTGAAGCCCATTCTGATCAGTCCCACGTACACAAAAATGCACTTGCTCCTTTTTGGTGCCTGTATTTCCCATGGAAAAAGCAAAAGAAGCCTGAAACTCTTTTCATTTAGGCTGGTATAGGTCAGGAATGACTCACTGGGCTCAGTGGGGTAAGTGACATCAGCAATCAATCTCTTTGTACACTGCCCAGAGCAGGTAATTAAATAGCTGATGTTTAGCAGGCAATTGCATTTAATCTGTGTTCCCATAATTTGAAGTGTTATTGTGGGGGAGATCGTCTGCTGCTCTCAGCCTTTCAATTTGTCTTCCTCTTGGATGTTGAGAAGCATGTCCTCAAGCGAATGCTCTGCTTGCAGCAGAGTCCACCGGCTCCCACCAGAGCTCCTGCACAGCCCGCCGTGCACAGCCGGCTCCTTGCCCAGCAGCCTGGTGCAAAGATTTGGTCCTGGAAGTTCAAACCCAGGTGGAAGTTGCTTTGGCTCCTCCATTTAGTGGAGGACTTACAAGAAAGTATATTTTTCTCAGGCCTTTGGAGCAATCTCCATATTTCCTCTGACTGAAGTGTCAAAGAATGGGGTTGAAGCCAAGAAAACAAAGGGTCAGGCCGCTTAAGGGCAGGAAGGTGTCTTGTCCTTAGAAGCTGGTCCTCTGCAATTTGACTTGTGACAGGACAGGGGCCAAGTATATTGCCTGTCCACTTTTTTTTGACTTTTGTTGAGCATTAACATGACAACATGGGCCAAAGCACAGATTTGCTAAATGAGAGATTTTTTTTCAAAAGAAAATGTGAACTCATCAAGAGACGAAAAGGAAAGAGGAGTCAGTAAGAAATTAAGGAAACTTTTCAAAGGCCACAGAGAGAATCAGAATGTTACAATCAAGATAACCCTGCAGAAATGCTGAACGCCTGCCCTGTTCCCAGACCATGCTGGAAAATCCTCTCTACGGTGGCACCCTGTCAGCCATTCAGCTAGTTACTGCGTATATCTGACTGTGGAACAGCAGACCACCAGGCCACTGAACAGTGGTAATCTGCCAATACATTTTTGCATCGTGGATTTTGGGAAACAAACAGACAAGTTTTGGGGTAGGACATTTATCTACAGGGCTCCACATCTCCTGAAATGAGCAACTAGAGTTGGAAGAACTTTGTGATTTTCTGGTCATGGAAGATGCTGAACATTATGGATGATGTGCTGAGAAATATATTATGTGCTCATCTACGTCCTGCAGATGATGCTGCAGTCACTCTGGCATAGTTATTAAGAACCAGACCAAATGATATTAATAGAAGTAAAACATTACTGCTTAATGATACTGTGCCATTAAAAAAGCATCAATAATGGCAGGATGGCATTACATATATAGATAAGCCATTGAGTGTCAACAAACTAATGAGTTATATTTATATCCCCGTACAATAATGTTTATCGATGTGGTTGTGGAAAACAAGGGAGACTCTATGTTTTATGGGCAGGCCTAACATTAGAACTAATTGGAGTTTGTGAGCCAGAACATCTCCCTCCATTACATACGTCTGCTGCAGAAATCAGATGCTTTCAATGGCTTTGCTCTGAGGCCGTGTGTTGGAAAGTGCTTTAAAGAAAGAAATGTAGAAATGACTTAGAAGTGAAAATTTAACCCATTTTCCCCATGCATATTCTTTCTCCATTTTGCATTACTTTGCCCTTCTGAAACAACGATAGAGGTAGAGGCTTCCTATTTTTTTGTGTGGCTTCAACTAAACCACCTCATCTCTCTTCTTCCTTGTCTGAAAACTGTTATGAAGATCACTCCTGAAATGAATATTCTACTCAGACCTGTGGACTTTCGGACTTTGTAAAAGCAATTGGCCAGGAAGACTGGCAGTGAAGCACATTGCAGAAGATGTCTTCTCAGATACCCGGCAGCATCCTGAGCTGGACACGCCATGTCCATCCAGAAATTCTTTCCCAGTTTGTTAGGCCTTAGTGCCTCAGTGGAAAGAGGGTTATTGGCACCAGGAAGGATTTTGGGTGCCACATTGTTGTGGTTTAGCCCCAGCCAGCAGCTGAGCACCACGCAGCTTCTCACTCACTCCTCCACCCCTGGTGGGATGGGGAGGAGAATTGGAAGTAAAAGGTAAAACTCGCCAGTTGGGATAAGGACAGTTTACTGGAACTGGATACTGAAGTTTATAAGTAACTACAGTACTTATAAAAGTACATACAAAGCAGGTGATACACAATGAAATTTGCTCACTGCCTGGAACCTGATGCCCATCCCATCCCCAAGCAGTGACCCATCCTTCCCAGCCAGCTCCCTCACCTTATATACTGAGCATGACATCATGGTATCAAATATCCCTTTGGCTAGTTTGGGGTCAGCTATCCTGGTTGTGTCCCTCCTGCCAGCTTCTTGTGAAAATTAACTCTATCCCAGCTGAAAATGAGGACAAACGTGAATGTGAGTAATTTACAAATGCCTCAGAGATGTGTGTGGGTAACAAGGGTTTGAAAAAAAAGCTAGGCGTTCTTAACTAGCCACTGCTGAATTTGAAATGCCCATTCATTTTTTAATTAAAAACTCATTGGACGAATGCATGAACCAGCTTCTCCATGGTTGCTGGCTTTTCAGTAGTGGATTGAGTGACTTCAAGGCAAAAAGAAAACCCATTCCTTCTGACTCCTAATATCCTCATGCCCATGCTCAATTGATTTTATAATGTAAAGTAAAATGGCACCTGCAGTTGCAGTCAGATTTCATGAAAAGCCTGGGAGAACTTAGCTGTAAAATGTTGCTGATGGTGATATCTGAACTGCTTAACCACTCAGCTTACTTATCCCCTGGCGCGCCGGAGGAGCATCACCGAAAATTAACTGATGGAAACCCCTGAGCGGTTTCTGCGTGTTGTTCTCCAGGCAGCTCACATTGTTCTCCTGTCACTCGCAGAGAAGGCTGTAGCTGGCAGGTATGTGCTCCCTGTGAAAGCCTTAAGATATATGAACGCTGTGTTAATGTCTGACCTTTATCTCTGTAATGATGGGGACATTTATTACAGCTTCCTTCACCCTCCACACATTTCTGTAAAAAATAATGGGGCCCTGCACTGGTGCTTCTAGTTCTTCCTTGTATCTGAGAAGTGATTAAGGCAACAAAGTAGCTAATTAAACATTTTGTCAGTGTGGCATTCAGAAATAATTGAGATTTCTAATGATAGTGCGGTGATAAATGAAGGAGTTAATGTATTCCGATGGCACCCAGACAACGTGGATAAACCAATCAACCTGCATCTTGGTTCCTCTTCTGAGCATCCCTTTTCTCCTCCCTGAATTCCTATTGCTCCTCCAGGCAGGCAGGGATGATCATGGAGCTGAAGAAACAGATCTGCCCCAGCTGGTTATCTCAGTAGACACAACTTGAAAATAATAGACATCTGGTTGTGGTCCTCCTGAGCTCGCAGGGGATCCTGCCCCTGGGAAGAGGCTTGGCCCCATTGTACCTGCAGCCTCCAGAACCCCTCTTCAAAACCATTCCTCTGTATCAGAGCGTGCGGGGCAAACGCGGTTTCTGTAGAAGCAAGAGAAGAGACACAGATACAGACACACACATGCACGCACAAGCACAGCTCGCCACGCAGCCAGCTAGATGGGAGGAAACAGAATCGCCATCTGGCTGGAGCGATATGAGGCTTTTATTGTTTTCCTCTGCTGCTGACAAGCTAAAAATAAAAACCCGACCGTGGGAGGGAAAGGATATCTGATGAACTTTAAGGGGATAGAGTCTGCTCTGCTTTGTGCTGGTGTAAATACTGGCTTGGCCTGAATGAGCTACCCTGCAGATGCACCTGGGTGCAACCTACTGCAGAATTTGGCCCTGGAAGGCTGTAGAAAACCAGATTTTGCTGCAGCTGTGGGGTGATTTTGTAAAAAAAAGTATGTTAATTAAACTCTGAATGGCATTTTTATTAAGAGTCTGTGAGTAAATGTGGTACTTTATCTCCCTCCTGGTGTGCACATGAATTTAATGCTTGCAGAGTGTGTTGGCAGAGCTGGAGGCTGAATTCTGTTTATTCATGATGTTCTTATACCACCATCACTGCCATTGCTGTCTCCCTAATGAGCCCCATCAGCACCCAGGGACAAAGACGTTTACCCACAGAATGGGCTTGGTCTTGTGAAGTCAATAGGATGATAATTGTGCCTTCTCCATCCTTCCTTCTCTTTGCCTCCCAGACACTCCAGTTCTGGATTTCAAAAAGGGTTTCCAGCCCAATATTTTGTTGAATTCAAGCCTATCCCAAGAAGAATAGTGGTTTTGACAAATCAATGTTTTCCAATGAAAAGCTGATTGCACTGAAACATTTCCAGACCAGCTGTAGAGAGGACAAATTCATTAATATATGCCTTTGAGCCTGCTTTGTTTCAGGTGTCATAGGAAGATAAATGCTCTAAAGTTTCTCCCGCTTCAGGTGATGTGCTCAGTTACTGTTCCAGCAGGGCCACGTTGCAATTGAGACAAAATGTGATTGTGGAGATCCAGGCAGGAGCTCAGTAGCTGGAGGTGGCCGATAGTCACTGCTACTCTTGGTCAAACGCATGCTGGAATTGATGCTGCTTTTGGAGGCAGCAGGTGTGGGGACTACAGGCTTTGAAGGGATGGTGCATCCGGCTTCGAGTAGGGGTGGTTCTGTCTCTCCATGCCTTTATCTGCCAGAGGTGAATGCAGCTGCTACTGTGATAGCTGTCAGCTGCTGTGAACAGAATAATGTTGCAGGTTGACACTTATTTCTGCAGGCTTTCCCATTAAAGATGAAGGTAATGGGCAAAAATTGGCTCTTCCTTACATCTTCAGGAATCCCCAGAGATCAATGCAAGCTTATATATTGTCATGGTTTGTATGTTGTGGGCTTGGAAAGATAAGATCATGCATGAGAATTCACCCTTCTCCTCCCTTGCATTTATTTCTAAAGATATTGTGATTGTTGCAGTGCTGTTGCTAATTCTTTGCATTTCACATGCACAGAAGAACAGCAAAAGAAGAAAAGGAGCTGCCATGTGCAGCTCCTAGCTTTTAAGATAGCGGTGTTCCCTGCTTGCTGGTGTTTGTTGCATTTCACACACATGATAAGCACACAGTACTGCACGATCAAACATAGCATGTCAACAGAAGGTGTCCACCAAGCCTTGGACTCTACGTCTAGCTGAAGACCTGACCCTGAGTGATCACAAGGAGACAGCGTTTGCAAAGTGTCAGGTGAAGGGCTTTATGGAAGAAAACACCTTGACAGAAGCAACATGAGGACTCCCATCGTAAGCTTCATGGCAGGACGCACTGAAAGCACATAGTAAAACTAAAGGGCAGCACTTATTGAAGTATCAAAAGTATATACTTTTGTTTCACAGTATGTAACAGACCCATGGAATTAACTGCCACAGGACAGATAGGCAATAGGGTTCAAAGGATGGGTAGAGACACCTGTGAAAAGTAGTCTATTTGCCAGAGTTAAACTCTGTCAGAGGTAGCATACACTGTTTATTAATCATTTATCAATGAGCAACTTCTGTCCTTATCTGGAGCTTCACTGCAGCAGATGCCATACTGATGCATGGAGAGAGTCAGTCCCAGCTCTAAGATATTAAAAATATATATATGAATTCAGAGAAGGGATGGGATTATTGGTAACCAAATGTCACTGTAGTTTCACTTCTTCTATATTGTTGCTTGTGTATTTTATTATTATTTTATTTTATTTATTTTATTTATTTTTTAAGCAAAAAGGGTCTTGGGAAGAAACTTTCCTGAAACAGAATAGGCAAATAAGATATCCAATGGTGTCCTGGGTTTGGCTGGGATAGAGTAAATTTTCTTTCTAGTAGCTGGTATAGTGCTGTGTTTTGGATTTAGTATGAGAATAACATTGATAACACACTGATGTTTTAGTTGTTGTTAGGCAGTTGTAGTGTCTACACTAAGGCAAGGACTTTACAGCTTTTCATGCCCTTCCAGGTGCACCAGAAGCTGGGAGNTAGGTGGTCTTTGATTTTCCTTCCAACCCAAACCATTCTGTGATTCTATGATTCTATGCTCCAGATGGAACTGGGGAAGCTAGCTGGGAGGTGGGATTGCTGCTTGGAAACAGATTGGGCATCAGGGATTTTTTTTGCCCTTCCATATGTGGTCAGCAATTGCCTATGTGCAACACTTGTTTTTTTATATATTATTATTCTCTTCCTTTGCTATCCTATTAAACTGTCTTTATCTCAACTCATGAGTTTTGTGGGTTTTTTTTCCATTCTCCTCCCCATCCCACTGGGAATGGAGGGGTGAGCAAGTGACTGCATGGTGCTTAGTTACTGTCTGGGGTTAAACCACGACAAATGGGTGTTCAGAAATTAGGGAGCTGGGGAAGGACATCACTTTCCCTCTGAAGTTTCAGGTGATGATTGCTAGAGAATGGCCAAAGGGCATTGTTGTCTGATACAGAAATTCTTCTGTTTCTGTTGATAGAAAATACAACATAGGCAAAAACTGGAGAAACAGGGCAGAAAAGGTAGTATTCATCAAACTGTCTTTTATTTTAAATGCTGATTAATCAGACATTGTGAGGCCAAGCCTCTTATAATCATGAGACTGCCTTTAAAAAACCAAGAGGCCTTGAAACGATAAATGTTCACTTGATTTGTTTTCACTTGTTTAATCCTTTACGGTTCACACCCTGTACTCTGGGTGAAACATGGTGGGGCTGACACAGCCTTCCTTTGCAGCCCCTGCTATATAAATGCCCTGCGTGGGGAATGGCTGTGCTGTGTCCTCAGGGGACACTCAGCCCCACCAGCACTGGAGAGCACAAAGAGCTGCTCCATTTCCAGCTGCTGCCGAAAGGAACGCATTTTGGAGGTGAGGAAGGCAGAGCTTTTCACGTGTCCATTTTTAGCCTTCAGAGCCCACAGCCCACCACGGGGATAGCGTCCATCAGAGTATGTCTCACAAAGGCTATTGGTTCAACGTGAGCTGAGAACAGGCACTTGGAGGGGCAGTTCTTCAGGCTGTCTGACTTCATTGCAAGCAGAGGCAACACCAGAGCGAGTAGGGAGCATGAGAGTCGAAACCCGAGGAAGGAGCAGAGGGGAGCCAAGGCAACTCACCTCTGTTCAGGACAGAAATGAGTACCCAACATTGACATCTGGCTGCTGCATGCCATCCATTTGAGGGTCCCAGTAGAGCTGAAGTTGTATTTTCCTCACACAAGGAGGTGAGGTATTTGAAGAAAGTGGAAGAAGTGGGCTATTTACTGGCCTGGAGATGCTTTTATTTTCAACTGCTATAATTTTCAGCTGTCTCAATGAATTTGGGTCGAAGAGTCTGCTATGCAGTTTAATCTAGACAATATCAGGCTGTAGAAAACACTTGTTGGGTAGCATCAAGATAAGGGTAATGGTATTTATTGTATTTCTGCTGCCCCACATATTGTAAGTAGTCCCTCTATAAGACAGGATGAACTGTGACAAAGCATGGCCAAATGTGACTGTGCTCTGGCTGCCAGTGAGCCTCTGAAATTGGCCATCACTGCTTTGTTTACTCCCAGTGAACACAGGGGGAAAGAGTTTAATTCCTCCTGCATTAATGAGCTATGATTGAAGGAGGTAAACAGCAGTAGAAATAACATAGAGAAAAAGATTTTGGTGATCTTATGAATGGGGAGATCATGATTAGTTTTAGAGCTTGGATATAGAGGTATTTAGAAGTTGGCATTAAGACTGGGAATTTACATGGGAGGGTTGTCAACAGAGACAGAGTGACCACTTGCTGTCACACCTGCCAGATGATCAGATCTCTGTCTTCCCCCTGCCTAGGTAAAGAAACCCTCAGCTAGAAGCTCTTCGTTCCCTTAGAGGGAGCTCTAACGTCAGGTTCCTCTCACCTCCGAAGAGGACCACTCACACCAATAAGCAGATGTTAATCTAGCAGCTGTCTTTCCCCTGACCTGAGCCTCTCTGCTACACCTTTTCTTTTCTGGAGTCCCCATCTGTATCTCTGCCTTGAAATGCCCTCATATACAAAAACTGATCTTTATCCCGTGATTCTCCTGTCTGAAGCTACACTAAAGCTCTTAGGACTCTCACATGCCTCAGGTAATGATCTGGTCTCATCTCATCTGGCTCTGAGATCCTCTTCATGAGGACCAAGCACAGTGGATCTGAATGGGAGCAGCATGGACTTAAACACGAACCTTGAAGGTATAGGCTAGCTTGGCATAAAGGCCCCTTAAACATGGACACACATGTGTAAGCACACATGTCCAGTCACATACATGTGTGTTTTTTTCTCATGACAAATACTTAAATCTTTTTATCTGGGGGAAAAAAAAAAAAAGGTCAGATATCTTTCATGTAGGAAAGGTGCTGCACCAGAAACTTGATTTTTATCACAAGACTAATCCAATGGGAATTTTTTTAGCAGCTCAGAGAAGCTTCCTGGCTTTTCACTGATCCTTTGAGTGATCAGATCCCTACCTCTAATTCTTTGCTTTATGCTATTTTTGGCTGCTATATATTGTCATTAAGGCACAATAGATATCGAGGATTAGCTTCTTGTGTCTGTAGTTCAAACTTCAGGTAGAGCCTTTCTCTTTCTTTCAGATGTAATCATGAATATTCACGGCTGTGTCAAATACTGTCCAGGTGTTCGCCTATAAATATTCACAAATCATTGTTGTGTGTGAGCATAAATCTGCATTATCTAAGCATGAATGTGAAATTGTCCAGATAGATCATGAATATTCATTGTCTAAATAGACTCTGAATTGCCCATAAACTGTCTCACATTTTAGCAGCTAGATCTAATGGTTCTTTCACAATGAGTCCACAGCTTTACAAGTGACTGGTTAGAGTGGAGACAATAAAGTTTATCATCATGTGCAGTGGTTACTCATGATGTTCTGATCAACATACGAGGCAAGCACAAAGTCATTCTGCATTTTTTTTCTCAGTGTATAAAATGAGCAGGAGCATGGTCCCATCAACCTCCACTCCAAATTCCATATTGTGTGTTTTCACCCCAGATTTTCTCTAGGCTCAGCTTTCTTCCTTTATAAGTATGGGCAAGATTGTCTTTCTTCCAGAACCACAGGCACAGTGTGTGTGGGGCTGTGTCACTTTGTACTGCTGTAAAGACCAGCTCTTGTGCCAAACAATGAAGAATTAACCCCAGAAAGTGCAGAAGAAGTGTAAGGTCCTTCTTATTTCTGTGGTTGTGCTAGAGCTGTTGTGGAAACCTGGAGGAACTGACTTATTCCCAGACTGCTTGAAGGCTGTTTGGTGCCATTGGAAAATCACCGGGAGCAATGTTTTTCTGCTCCACTCAGGACCCCTGCCTCACCTGGTAAACATTTTCTATCAGATATCCACACAATGAGGCAGGATTTATAAGACGACAACAATATCTTGCATTAGACCATTTGATAGAATTGGAAAATTCAGTCAAACTTTGGAACTTTTAGAGATCTACAGTGCCCTTAAAGTATTTGTGGTGGTGTCCCCCGTCCCGGCCCGGCCCCCCCCCCCCCCATAGAAGATGAGGACTCCTGGATCATGTGCAAGAATCTACCATGTTTAACCTGCAGATGTCTAACTTTAATGTACTCCTTCTCTGTGTCTCTATAGCCTTTTGTGAAGTCATTAGTGTTCATTGTCATTTCCCATGAGCTGAGGAGGAACACGCTATAGCATGAGGTGCTCAGAGATAGAAATAGCAAGTGTGAGAAGAAGAGGCTTATGGATACTGTAGATAAATTGATAGAACAACCAAAACTGCCAGGAACACTAGATCAGAGCTTGGCCCATTGAACTAGTGTGAACTTGACACACTGACCCAAAATCCCCATCAGGCTTGGATCTACATACATCCTCTGCATGGGCATCTCTCCCAAGGTGGTGTTAGGTGAAAAACAGAATGAAAGCCCAGTGCAATGAAAGTAGTGCTCCATGCACAGTATTGGGGCAAAATACTCCTTTCTGCTTTGTGTGTTTTGCAGGGCTGCTGTACTGTTTTTGTCTCTGTCTTTGAGAATTCAGGAAGGTGACAGGCACAGGAGCATTTTTGCACTTATGTTCTAGGTGCCCAGAAGTGAGTACTAGTGGCTTCATTGAAGAAATAACATGGGAAGTCCCTGCTCCATTGCAGTTTAATTGAAACTCAGAACATTCTGATTCTCTCTGTCTCAGATATATCCAGCCTAGTCAACCTGTGCATTTCCTTCATCACTCCTGCTTTATTTCCTCCGTGAAATTCTCTCTGGGTAGTGCGGGGCAGGAATCACCAGCCAACACAGTGGTCAGGCTGGGTGCACTCTGAATTCTTCTAGTGCCCATTTACAGTGTGAGTGAAAGGACAGTTGTGCCATACCAATCAGGAGACTGTAAAAGCTCGCAGTTGCTACCTAAAAATGCAAAGATGTCAGGAAATAAGCTGTCAGCATTTGCTTTGATGGTACAATCCTTCCAACAAGCTTTTTCCTTGATGGAGGGCTTCTTGTAGAGGAACTGGGTGCAGTGAAAATTCTCTGAGATTGATCAGTAACTACAATGTTAATATCAGTAATAATAACAACACGGTAGACTTCAGAGGAACACTGTCCCACTGCTGGAGGAGATATGATTTACACGGGAAATGAGAGTCCTTGACCTACAGATCAATTTAACTTAATTGCTAATGCCATTTGTTCTGTTTGTCATTGCAGAAGGTCAGGGTGCTGTATTTTTCTAATTCACCTTTTTGTGTTTAAGGAAGTGTAACTGGGCTCTGACAGAAAGCAAGATGCAAAGTAGTTTAAATCCCTAGATGTTTGATCAGATGCTTGTTTTCAAGATCTGCCTCCTTTGCTGCAGCCCAAATGACTTGTTCAAATTCTTTCCAGTTTTCACTTACAATGACGCCTGTGCTTTGTGCTAGTGATTTGCCAAAGACAAAAAAATCATAAAAGGTCGGACAGAAAAAACCATGGGCCTCATCGAATAGGGAAGATATTGCTTGACAGTAAACAGCACCACATTGTGCAGCCCCTTTGGCTGACAAGAGAACAGGCAGTGGCCTAAAATCCCTTTAGGGAAGATGAGGCTCATGGAGTAAAAGGAAGAAGAGCTTCCCAGAGCCAAAGCAGAGATGAACAGTTGCCAAATCACGCTTGCAGGTTGGTGATGTGCTGAGTCACTTTTTCAAAGGAGGAACTCTAAATAAAATAGAATAAAGATTAAAAAAAGGCCGTGCCTCATCTTCAGGAGAACAAACTCAACCCCGTAGGAACAAGGGTGATTCTGACAGGACCCTGCCCATGCCCCTGCGGGGCATTAGCTGTGCAGGCTGGGTGTACGGCAGCAGGAGGGAAAAGAGCGTTTGTGTTAGGAATTGCAATCTGTTCTCAAGAGCCGTATAAGACTTGACTTAGATGTGAAGAAGGTCATGATTACTCCTCTCTGAGACTCACAGGATCTGAACAATGTATATGCTAAGAAAAACATCATTACTTTTAATAATGTTTCATATCCTAATGGTGCTACCTCACAGATCACTTCAACCATCTCAGTGTACTCATGGCTGCAGTGTTGTATATGATAACTTGGGCTGGCAGTTGAGAAATTCTGCATGTCCTCGAAAAAGGAGTGGGGCCTGCTGAGAGCTGGTTTGGAAGTTACAAAGGAGAGCAGGACTGGCTGCAAAACCCACTCTGGAGCATAAACTCAACACCAAAAACATGGCAGCATCACAACTTTGCAAAGCCAGGACTCATTAAAAGAACAATTTTATTTCCTGAATGCCAGCACAGAAGCAACTGTTCAGCATAACCTGACAAAGAAGAGTGTCTATGTGACTGAGCCAGAGCACATAATGGTTGATCAGTACCTTTTCTACCTTACTGCACAAAAACTGCATAGAAAATGTTGTTCTCCTCAGCGGTGCTTAAATCAGGAACTCCCAAGCTTTCCCTCTGGGGAGCTATATCTAAACCAACAGGTTGCCTGGGAATCATCAGAGACTCACTAGTCCTATTGCCATGATCTTGTAGTGATGACAGCAATTGCTATCAAGAGGGAAAGGGGAATGATGCTTCTGAACATACTTGTAGAAGCCTGCACGTGATCAGATGCTGTTGTTTTATGAAGAGTGCATGCACATCTCCTTTGGCACGTGTTTCATTTGCTGCTCTCTGTTCTTTTCTTTTTCCAGTGGTACCCCCTTGAGGGAGTGAGGTAGCGGGTAATGTCATGGCCCTAACATGAGTCTTTCCCCCCTGGGAGGAAATCCAAGTCTTTGAATGCGTTGGTTGCTCCTGAGTCAGAGCCTGCCACATAAAAGCCATGTTTCCAGAGCATTACACTGAATATGGCTTTTGATCCTCTTTTCATGAATAAGTATTTTCCTCTCCATGTGTCCAAGACCGTGAAGCTGTGAATAGCCTTACTGCACAACTGACTGCAATGGAAATGACCCATTTAACCATTAATCTAGAAAGCTTAAGAAACCTCAAAGACTGTTGAACTGCATGTGTAGTGATGGGGATTGCTCCGCTCTTTCCCTAGAAATAAATATTTACAACTTCAGAAGGTGCTGTATATCACTAGCAAATGCTTCCACTGAAGAAGTTGATGAGAAGTGGAACACTGATTTAACTGGGAGCAGGATGTGGCCTGCTGTTGGCTGAGGAGGCTCAATATGGTACTTTTACAAAGATAAACTGTCATGAGAAGACTTTAAATAGTTTGTATTCTCTGACGTTTTCAGATGAAAACAGCAGCTTGAGTTTTTTTCAGGCTTCTGTGCACAGGGGGCAGACCTTGTGTTCTCACCTTGCAAATAGCAGGTCTGTAATTTGAACATTGTTTCTGTGTTCAAACCGATGGAGAGCTGAGGATGGAGCGTGACATTGACAATATCCTTTTAACATTTTGATTGGCAGGTCTCTACCTCCTGTCACTCACAATACCCAGAGAGGAAGCTCTCTCATTAATAACAAAGAAAGAAAAAAAATGAAGGCCATTGCCTTGTGTTGTCTAGGCGCAAGTTATAAGACTTTGCTGACACCTGCGAGGTGGAATAAACACCTGCATTTCAATCACTGGGAAGAGAAGTCCATGTGCACACTCATCGAGGTTCAGAATTCAAATGGTCTGTGTAGGTGGTTCCTATTAAAAAACTAACATGTCAGCCTAGGACGGAAAAACAAATATAGTCATTCAGTTGTGCTCTCCCTCAGGAAGAGAGTGATCAATGTCTGACGGGCTACCAGGCTCTACGGGCTACCAAAGCACAGGGAGCATGGGGCAGAGCATCCTGTAGTTGGAGGTAATAAAGGGTAGGTTTACGTTGCTGTAGAGTGCATGTATATGGCTTGAAGTAGACAGCACGGGTACCTAAAAGGAGCAGAGCCCAGCCTGCTGCTGCCCCCGCGACTTGCTCAGAGGAGGAGATGCATCGCAGCTCTCTCCAGGGACCACGAGCACCTGGGGTATTGCACTGCGGTGCGGGGTGCATTGCTGGGGACTGTCTGAAAGCAGCGGGGCCAGGGCACGTGGGAATGTGCAAAGGAAGAGGAGAGAAACCGCCGCAGAAAACAAACCGATTCAGATGCAGCGGTATAATGCTTCCTGCCTGCCTGCCAAGGGCGATGGCAAATCCAGGTGCCCTTTGACAACCTCCGAAGCAGCACACAGCACATAACAATGGAGAGAGAAATGAAAGCCCCTCAAAATAAAACTGAGGAGCACGGAAATTAAAATTGAAGGGAGAAGCGAGGAAGAATTGCTGAATAATTCTTTGGAGCTGGCACATACAGACGCGTGTTCCAATTCCAGGTGGCAAGCTACAGGCATGGATGCCTGTAGTGGTCCATGCAATGCTTTAATTAAGTTGCCTGTTTTTATTATGGTGCCCCAAATAATATGCTCCTTGCTCAAGTTTGCAGTGGCACTTCTCTATTCTTCAGACCAAAGCAGATTCAGCATGTTGGTTGGTTCTGGGTTTTTTTGCATCATCAAGTTGCATTTTTCCTTTAGGGAAAAATAAAATAAAAACCCTTACCTATTCCATAGTTAGAATTCAGTTTAATCTTCCTTGGAGTGTTGTTTTCCCCCTCTGTAAATATATGTAAGAATTATTAAGTGAGAAGCTATAAGGCAGAGGGGTTTTGTTGCTGCTTTTTCCTAGTGCTGTTTTGCTCAATGGACCTTAGCAAAATTTTTTCAGCCACCATTCCTTTCCTCAGCATTCCCCTTCATCTCTAAGAAAACCAATGCTTAAGAACATCTTAGAGAGATTTTCAGAATGGAAGACAGCAGCATGAAAATCTTGGAAAATTAGCCCCTTTCTCCACAATATAAGCAATAGCAGTTTAAACCACCCCTTCCCTGCCTTACTGATGGGCTCTTTCCCTCACGCAGGCAGATCACCTCTTAGAAAGAATTGTGTCATGCACTTTCACTTCTTGTTCTGCACACAGTTTCTGAACTGCTTTCAACATCTTTTTAGTGGCTTTAACCATGCCCACACCAGAGGGGTCAAAGTGTGTCATTGTCCGTTTCAGGCTGATATTGTTAAACTGAGGGGCTCAGGTGAAAGCTAGATTCAAGACTCTGGAGAGTTTTTGGGTAGCAGTGGTGCCCAGCAAGTGATCACTGGGGCTGGACCCCTCTGCTGTGTTTCCAGCCCCTTCACAAGCCTGTATCTGTGCACCTTTGCTTCCAGTTGGTTCAGGTGGTGGTGTCCTCTGGGAGTGTGGTAGGATGCTCAGAGCTTGGGGCTTTTGGCATGGCTGTGACGTCCCAGAAGCTGCTGGTCTATCACAGGGGTATGCACTTGTTCACTTGTTTCAAGCCAGATCAGCTCCTTTCCTTGTGCTGTTCTGAGTCTTTTTAAGTTTTTTGGGTTTTTTTTGGTTGCAGAACATAGTGTGAGCTATGATGAGTTCTCAGGGTCTTCTGCTTTTATACTGCTTTATTTTCCATAATAAAGTTCCTGTTCTCTCCACAGTCCCTGCTTCTCTTGCTGAACTGCAAGAGGAAGCTGCAGGCAGTGCCACGGAGTAGGGGTAAATAATAACTTGTAAATTAATCCCAAAGCAAGATGACTTCAGTTACAACAATCTTTTCCGCCGTCTTTTCTTGCTTTAATGTAAAATGAAAGAGATCCACACCACACTGGAAATGCAGGCTACTTTTTGAAGGCACTAATACCATTTTATGGTAGCATCCCTATCTTGACAGCTAAGGGAAAGACTTGAAAAGGCAGCTGTTGTATTAGCTAGTATGCTTTGCACAGCAGCATGGGTTCTTTCTCTGTTTCCCTGGTTTTGCTCGTAAAAGAATTTATGTTCTCTTAAATAAATGCCAAAGATTAAGCTAAACAAGCGCCACTTTCTGACCTTGCTCCCTGGCTGTCTGCAAGCCCCATGGTCCCAGTGGGTGAGTCTATCCTGAATCTTGAGGCTGTCTGAGTCTTGCATGCTGTGTGGACTATATGATTCCCTGGGCTTGAATACATCTGGGTGCTTAATATGAAACCTGCTGTCTGCAGGTCGGCTGGGTGGCAGGAGGGCAGGCAGGACACACAGTTGTGCTAATGACCAGCTGGCCACTAATGACTGTGTGAATGGCTTGCTTTCTTGGAGGTGAAAACAGTTGAGAGTCCCCCCCAGGGATGTATCCTACCGAACAGCTGAAATAGCTGCAGTGTCAAACCTTTATTACCAGCTTGCTTTTACAAAGACAAGGGAGCTGCAGTTGTACCAGCATCTGAAGAATGTCAGTCCATGCGGTGGTATTGTACATAGTCTGCTTTTAATACTCCCCCATCCCAGATTAATAGATGCACTTGCTGGACAAAACAGAGACAATTAATGTCGCATTGGTTGTGGGATTGGATCCCCAGCTGGTGTAAGCTGATGAGTGCCATTGGTTTAAAAAGCCTTGTGTCAGAGCAACCACGTCTCTGGCCCCAAAGCTGCTGGTGGTCTGTCAGTTCTTCAGGCACTATGGCTAAACCTGCAAGAGGGCAAGCACCTCTTGAACTTGCAGATCACAGTTACTGGGCATTGGAGGGATCTCAGACAATTGCAGTAAAAGTGTTCATAAGATGAAAAAAAAAATCGTGAGCCCCTTTTGAAAACTTTGGCTTGGAAAATGTGCGTACATGGCTGGGTGCCTTGGGGTATCTCCACTTACAAAGACAGATGGGTCTGGAGGAAGGTTGTGTTTGCTGTGATGGTGGGAGCAGAGGAAAGCCGGGAGCATTTCCAAGACCACCTCTGCACTCCCAGAAGGTCAGCTTGGTGGAGACACTTCAGCAAATGGAGAATTATGCAGATGGGAAAGGCAGGGGCATTTTCTGATGTCTAATTCAGCTGGCATGAGCTACTGTCTGGGCTTCCCTCCTTTCACCTTCAGGTGCCCAGACAGCCCATGCCCTCTATTCTACCTCTCTAGGAAAAGTCACTCTCAGCATCGCATCCGCTTTCCTGTGCCATTTGTACAGCGAAGCTGAGATGGAGTGGCTGGGGGAACGAGCCATTTTCTCCATCCCATTCCTATCTTTAGTGCCCCAAATGTGGAATGGTGATGTTAGTCCATTCATCTGCTCCACTTGCTTTAGGAATGTGACCTTTGATATTTTTCAGCCTCTTATCACGCGGTGGTACTGACTAATAAAGACCAAGCCAGATTTTGTTCTACATTCATAAGCTGTAATTCTTATCTTGCCACTTCCTGGGGTCTCATGCAGAGCACTACAGCCACAGCATCACATTCTCCCATGAATCCACCTCCCCCCTTGTGACGGCAGCTGTTTCGGTGCTAATTACCCTGCCTAGCTCAGTTGGTTGAGTGCTTCTGTTATGAAATAAACACTGCTGTTGTATCAGCCTCTGGTGAATTTCTGGAAGCGCTACCCGAACACTTGGAGCATCCTGGTGCCTCTACCTCTTGTGGGATAGATGTGGGAGTATGATTTGGTGTGTGTATGTTTTTGTAATAACACGCTCATATTTTTACAATAATTTCTGTAAGTGGAAGTTTTCATTTTCTTTCTTTTTTTTTTCTTTTTCATTTCCACTGGACATCTTTTCTGCTGTTCAGACTTTCTTATTTTCTAAGGCTCTGTATTTTCTGTGTAAATGTTGCTCAGCAGGAGAATGTTTTAGGGACTCTTTCCACTTATGTAAGAGGGCTGAAAAGCAAAATATATATTCTGTGTTTCCATAGGATATGGAATGTCTCTGAAAAATTATGGGCTTCTATCATTGTGTAAATGGAGATCTATGCAGAAACAGACTTGCAAACCCAACTCCTAATGGTTTCTACAACAAGTCTGTGAAGTCTTAACTCAAAAGGACCTTGTTACCTCCTTTTCTCTCGTGAGCATTAAATGCTTTTGGCTTGATCTGGCAGTGTTTGACTTTGGCTTTGCTAGTTAATTTTCTGCACACAGGGAACTGGGCTCAACCTCTGCAAGTTGAACTAGCATCTGATAATTTAACCTAGACTGTTTTCCGTAACGTTGCCAGAAATGATCAACCTGCCTCTGGAATTTAGTGGATTGCTCCAGAGTTATTGTGTGGTATGGCTGGTTGAAGAATGAGAAAACTTGTATGACTGTTGTGCTGAATGAGATTCATGGCTATTTGTGAAGGTGCTGCAACTCATTATTAACCAATACCCCAGTGGGTGCTGGGAATTTATGAAAATGCTTGCAAATTGTAAATGTTTCAAGAATACATTCTGGAAATGAGTTATTTGCTATTTGTCATTCACTGGCCTCCTGGTTGGAGGCATATCTCACATACAAGCTTCAGTCATTGAGTCCAAGAGCAAAAATTATGCCATATGACTATTCACACATCATGAGTGACTGGGAATCAAAGTGAGCCATTTGTGAACAAATTACATTTTGAAAATTATTTATCTGTACTAACTGGCAAAGATTTATAAACATGACTTGAATTGTGCATGTTTGGAGCAAGTCAGTACTTTTCCCTGATGCTTTCTTCTTCTGTCCAAGAATCTCATTTTCCATTAAGATACATGATATATAAACACATAAAATTTTTGTTTCTTGCCTGTGCCATTGGGAGAAAAATCTTCAAAATGTGAGCAGGATATAACCAACACAGTAATGTTTTCCTGAGCCCACAAATAACCCAGTCCCTGTAAGACATATCAACTGTCTCATTCATCTCAGCTGAACCTGGTATCTGAAACTTAACGAGCTTAAGAATGATGAATGAAATATTAGCGTTAGTATTTCAGTGTTTACTAAAACCTGCAGGAAAGGTGTGGATGGGAGATGGCCACATTTGAAAGACTAGGAAAACATGGAGCAAGCAGCAATTTACAAGTAGGGTGAGCCTGCAAGACAAGTGGAGCTTGGGAATGTTTCCTTCACTTGATTTTCCTATCTTCAATCCCTGCTTATGAATATTGAATGCTTCTAGTTTATGAATGATTCATCAACACAAGCACACACACAGAGCAAAATTGGGAAAATGTTTGCTTTCATGGATTTTGTTTAACCTCTGTTTTGCTTGAGACAGAACAGAACTCAAGCTGCATGGAGGGATTGCCAATGAGGTGCAGCTGCTGCAAGTCCTATGGAAAGTTTAATTTTGAATATTACTTCTCCTTCCATGAGTGGCTAGTGGTGACTTTTGTGCCCTGAAGGACAGATCATGAAGGAGACAGGTCTCATGCAGCAGGACTCTGAACCTGCTATACTCAGAGAACTTTGTAGAGTGGAACTACAAGGGGTGTCAATTTGCTCATACATTTCCATTGCAATGTAGTTATATCACAACTCTTTCTTAATAATTTCCTTCATCATCTTCAGGAAAAGGTAGAGGTGTTGCAGGAGATGTTGAGGGCAGGAAGAGCTTCCCATGAACTCTTGGCTGGGATAAAACAAGCCCTTTAATGCAGATGTATTCTTTCAGTCAGCTCTTGTAGAAGCTACATCAGGTCTGCAAGATGAAAAGTCTCTCCATCTCTCTGTGCAGCTCAGTTCCAGCCCGCAGCAGTACCCCAGCAGGACTGGTGATGAGGTGGGGATAAATGAGGGTCAGGACATGTCCTACATTCACAACTGAGCAGAGGCATAACTAGAAATAAGGCAAACATCTCATGTACCTTCTTTTCTAATATATGAGATGGAGTCCAGTGCTGGGGATGTATCTGCCACAAGGGATCATGCAAAAGGGAGTACTCCCCTTGCACAGGAGTGCTGTGTGAGACCGTGGCATGGGAGAGTGGCCACGGCAGTGAGGCAGAGGGAAAGACACAGCCCCAGCTGCTGGGGAAAGTGAGGCAGGAGCCCGCTGTTAGAGGGCTGTGGTTGTGCGTGGCACTTTGCAGCTGCAGAAATGGGACTGATGCTGGGAGACTGCAGAGCTGTGTCTGAATATGCCTACTGGAAGGCAGGAGCTGTGATATCTGCTGAAGTGGATATGGATATGAAGAAGTGGATAAAAATTGGGAAGGCTTTTCTGTCTTTAAAGCCTTTGATTGTGTAGATAGGTGACTGTTTACCCTGCTGTTGCTGGTTCCATTTCAGTGATGGCCACAACATTTCCGTGTGTAGCTGGGAAAAAAAATATAAAATAGAACCATCTGGAAGTAATGAGTCAAGGATAATGTAAGATGACAGTAATTAATTCTTTAAAATAAAATTCCACAGGAGGAGAAAAGAAAACAAGCAGAAGGAGGGTTGGGAATTATGCCAGCTGGGAAGCCCAGGGGGACGATGCTGGGAGCGCACAAATTTCAAATCCTTTGGAAATCCATGCACACACTTAGAGAAGGACAAAAGCTGGTCTGAAAGTTCCCAGCATAACATTTGGGTTTGTAGGTGAAGTTGCCTGTTTTGCCTGGGAAGTATCACTTAAGTATAGATATCTGCCACGTTTATCATCTTCCAACAAGAATTTTGTTTGGTTGGTTTATAAAAGGTTTTGGGGATACAGAAGCAGAGCACAGTCTGGAAATTGCTACACTGACAAATAGCCTAGCTCCCTGGTCTTGATCTCCTGATTGTTCACATTGTGTGTATGTTAGCTTGTTTGTCCCTAAATCAGTCTGATATCCAGCCTATTTAGACACCCTAAGATTAATTTTATTTTAAAAATTGTAACACGTCTTTTTAATACAATGGGTTTTGGTGACTGTCTTTTTGATGACAGTCTAGAGCTGCTAGAACCTCTCTAATGGCCAAGTGGTGAGCAAATCCAGTGAAGAATAGTCTCAGGCTTTTCAAGATTTTGAGTTTTTGCAGGACTACCCACTGTGTGTTCTGCTGATCTTTAAGTTAAAAGCCTTTTTCTATGGCCTGAGAATGGACAAAGAGTTCAGGGATTGCCATCCCTTTTAGTGATGGCTTAATTTGCCATACCTGAATGGGACCGATCCTGGAAGCTTGGGGTTTACCATCTGTGGTCATGGTTTGTGTTGCAGGTGCAATGATCTGAGTCAGTCCCTGTTTATGGCTTTGGGGTCCTTATTGCTCTGAGATCGTGTCTCACTCCTCCATGGAAGAGGACGATATGCACCTGTATACACTGAGGTCCAAACTCCTCCTGAAACTGGAAGAGCTCAAGGCAGTAGTTACAACAACCATTACCCTGGATTGCCAGGAAGGCTTGGGCACAAGCCTTTATCAGCCTCAAAATGCAGACCCCTGTAGTTTGGACTAAAGGCATCTCTCTGAGGGCTGGCAGCAGCAGTATGCTGTGATTTGCAATGCAGATCAGTTGCCAGAGGATGAAACAACATGCACTTTACAAGCTATTTATTTCTAGCCCTCTAAAATCAAGCCTCAGAGCTCACCTGTTTTTGTTTTAGAAGAGTAACAAGAGGTTGCAGCAAAGAAGGTGGGTGCTAGAAACAGGAGCAAAGATACCTAGGCTGTGTGTGTGCTGGGAAAAAGATACCTAGGCTGTGTGTATGGGAAAGCTACCCCCCAGATGGGTGCAATTAATTTTCCCTAGAACTGCCTGATGCATACTAAAGACATTTACGTGGGACTGGCAGGGATATCGTGTGGATGTCTCAGGTACCCGAAGGCATTTAGAGGACTGCGTTTAGGTGACTAAATTGCTCCTGGTACATCTAGCCTGCACAGGGCTGAGCTGCACGGAGGTCTGAGACATTTCCACACCCTGCACAATGTCTGGTGTGCATAGGCCGTAAAAAGGTGCCATGTTCCCCCAGCCCAGTCCTGGAGTGGCTGGGGTGCTCTTCGGTCAACTGCTTCAGGTTGAGCCATCCTCAGCTCCTTCTCTGGCAGGCCTTCTCCTTCCCGCTCTCTCTCTTGAGCTGTGGTGTTTGTGCCCTCCTGGGTTTTTGCTCCTGCTGCAGCTGTTAATTTTCTGCCACAGGTTAGTTTTCTGAGTGCAGAAGTAGGCAGGGTTGTGCTGTGCTGCTTCCCAAGGATGGGGGTGTCCAAGATGGGTGGTGGGGTGTGCTGTGTGGCCAGTTGACCTTAACCTCAGGGCAGGTCTGCAGGGATTGTAAGGAGCATGTCCAAGGCTGGATGGGAACAGGGTCTCGGTAAGTTGTTCTCAGGGTCATGTTCACCCAACAATCAACTCCAAATATTGGAGGCACAAAGATGTTTTCTGGCCTTCTTTGCCCCCCAGTATTGCTCTGGTTGCATCCCTTCAGGTGGAGTATGGCTTACTGTCTCCCTCCTCATCCTGCCTTCTTGTTTCTCTTCCCAACGCCAGTGACCCACTCTTTTTCATTTTCTTTCCCAGGCTATTTTAACAACAAGATTTTAATGTCAACCTAGAGACAGAAGATCCCTTATTCCTCTCCAAAAATGGTTGGAAATGTAGCCTCACCCCATACAACCTCTTCTCTCAAAATCATCAAAGCTGATAGCGGCATCACTCTCCTGCATCCTGCCTGCAGGTTTTGGTTCCCTGCAGACGGAGTTTTCATTTAATCAAGCTCAGACTGAATGAAAGCAGCACTATTAATTAAACAATGGCCCATCTGGTGCATTGCAAATATCTACAACACTGGGAGATTAATATCAATTATATCAGAAGCTGGAGGGATGCTAAGACCCGCAGAGACACAGTGTTTGGGTTGTGTTAGAAACCAGGCAGAGGAAGAGTGTGGTCCCATGGAGAGATCTCTGGGCAGGGAATAGGGAGTGCTGGATCCTGTTGCCAGCTGTGATGCTGATATTCTTTGTGTGGCTGGACAAGCCGCTTCTGGGAAGGTTTCTTCAGGTGAAAGTCAAGGAAAATTTGGTGCAACATTCCCAGTTGTACCTTTGAAAATACATCCTGCATTCCTCTGCCCCAGAATCCCTCCACTATAAAATGCTGTAATAATATTCTCCTTTCTTCAAAACATGCTTTAGGAGCTGCAGAGAAAAGTGTCTACAAGGGCTAGGGGTAAAAAGCTACAACATCTGGTTTCAAATCCCTAATTGTAGTGTCTCAGTTCAGTGTGTCATTTCCTGGCTCCAACCCAGAAACTCCCCTTATCAGTTGGACAGTTCTCACTCTAAGCTCATGCTTTGGAGAATGCTGATTTGGAAACCAGATTGTTTTTTCTACAAATCACATCCCAGCCTACCAGCACAGCCAGAGATGTCCCAGATTTCTTACATGCATCATTCTGTAATAGCAGCTATCCAGAAATCCAGGCAAGTCTATTGCTGCGGAGCCACAGAACTGATTTCTGTCACATGTGCAGAGCGTCTGGCACATATGCACTGGAGCTGTACGGATGAAATGAAATCATTGTTGGACATGTTGGACCTCCACTTTTGGCTGTGGTGGCAGCAGTAGATTTATGTGCAATTTAATCGTGGCAGAGCATATCACTGTTTCTTGGAGTTGCTTATGAGAGCACAAAGAAATGTGACTAGAATTAAAAACAGGAAAAGAAAAGAAAAGAAAAGAAACCAGCTCTATCATGTTATTTTTAGAGCAGCTGGCTTCATCAAGGCAAGGTGTGGTGTGCAGCAAACACTGAATGGCTGTGATGAATAGCTGGTCAATCAGAGATGGAGAAGTATCCCTTCATGGTAAAAAAGGAAAAACTATGTCTGTGCTAGAAGCAGTCACGCTAGATTTGTTATCAGATGTATGAGCCTTGCTATCTTCCATGTTGAGCTTTTCAGGGACACTTAAAGGTCACAACAGGGGCTTCTCGAGCAAAAGTCCTCTGTCTAAGACCCCAGCTGACAACTTATGCCAGGTCTTGTTTCCCTGGAAGGCAAAAGTTATTTCTAATTACAGGTCAACAGACTTCTTGCTTGAGCGGGAATGAAGTCAATCAGATGCCAATACTCTTTTTTTCTCCCTTAATAGATTTCAATAATTATTTTGGCTTCAGGGTGAGTAAATCCAATGTCAGGCACACTGGTCTGCTCAGATTTAAAGCTGCTTTGGCCGGATGGAATAAAGCAAGGATGGGGGAACTGAGTTGGAACAAATAGAAACTGTCCCAATCCTCAGACTTAATAATCAGCCTGCTTTGACAGGGTTTGGCGGCTAGAGGAATGCTTAGATGAATAATTGCTTTTTTGCATGTCCCCACTCCTGAAAGGTTCCTCGGAAGTTTCCTGTCCCAGATGAGGCCATAGGTGGGCAGATGTATTGGTACCTCCTATGGAAATGCTGCTCCCCAAGCTGGAGAAACAGTTTAATGAGCCAGTCACACAACTTTATGTTGCTCACTGCAAGGATGGGGTCTGGGTGCACGCTCATATGCACTTGTAAAAGGTAGGAAAAGAAAGTGGCTTTGGGCTTGGTTCTGCACTCTCCAGCTTATGCTGGATGCTGCTGCACTGGGGGAATAACACTTGTTGGGATACAACTACAGGAGAAGCTTCCTCTGGGGGATGGGATATGGAAAGGGATTTTGATGCAGCAGTCCGTATTATCCTGCAGAAAACTTGCTTAATTTCCTTTGCTTTTCAGGGATTGAGGATGTAGGGTCAGCTATTCTGCACCACAGACAACCTTTCTCTTCTCCCTTGGTTGCAATTCATAGATATTTGGAGAGAAGGACGGGTCACATTTGCAGGCTGCAGAGCTGCCAGCCCTCTTGTGACACCTGCACTCAGGAGAGAGTCGTTGTCTTTGGCTCGACACAGGAACACTTGAATGCAGCTGATTTTTTCCTGCGGAAGTTAGACTCCTCAGTCTGTAATGGAAAAATCTCCCTTTTTGGTCTATTTTTAGCCTTCTCCTCTGTGGATTCTTTATTTTATTTTATTTTATTTTATTTTATTTTATTTTATTTTATTTTATTTTATTTTAAGTTTCAGCCTCAAGAAGATGCAAAAGAACAGTTGAATGAGAACTACCTAGAAAAAAGGAATTAAAATAAACAAAAGTTCAAATGCTGTTTAGCTGTAATGCTTTCTCTTTTGTGCCATGGGGTGTCCCTGAGAGTAAAACCTGAGCAGGTAGTTGGAGCTGAGGAAACCTCCAGATAATTGGCGTCTTCAGAAGCCTTCTAGATCTGGGACCACAAGGAACAAAGAAATAAAGTTGACCTTATAGATGCATCGAAGCTATGCAGGATTCTGGGAGATTTCCAGGTGAAAGCTCTAGTAGATCTAATGCAAGACAGGGAAAAGGGCTAGTTTTTGCTCCAGGCTAATGGTGTAGATTTGAGTGGGTTAATTATTTTCTGCTGACCTCATCAATCTCAGGTCAAAATAGTGTTCTCAACTAAATGAGGGTAAGGCCTCCTTGGCAGAGACAAGGGATTGGAGTCATCTCTGAAGTAAGACTTGGGGATGGTACGCAGCCATGTGGATCTTGTTTGCACATCTGTCCCCTTGTAAAATCTACATGTTTATTTTTATTGATGCTTTTACAGTTTGACAAATACATTTTTCTATGAAGAGAAACATAATTAACTTAAGTCATTTATATTAATCAGAAGGGGAAAAAACATGCAAAATGGGTAATTTTGCACTGAACCAAGTCGGGTAACCTAATGAATATAGATGATGCTGATTTATGTGTTTACAGAAAAGTAAAAGTGGGCTGAGGGGTGGAGGTGGAAAATAGGCCAGGAAAATGGACTGTTAAATGATGTTCTATGATTTCTGTGGAGTCCTGCTCAAGAAGTGTTTCAAATGTAAATGCAACTTTTCAGTGTGCTTACTGGGACTAAATTACTCAGAATGACAAAGCAAGACATTATTACATTCACTGTTTCTAAATGATGGCCTGTCCCACAAATGAGCAGCACTGATTACTGCTCCAGTTTACTTGACTGGGAGTTGTAGGGCAAGGCCATATTTCTACCAGGGAGATGGTGCATTTTGCAAGAAAGCCAATGCTGACATCAAACTCACTATCTTCTCTCTAGGACTTGCATCAGATACTAGTGGGAAAAAAGACAGAGTTGAAATGTCAGCCTCATGGGATTGGTGACAAAGTTCCTATGGGACTCAGAGGTGCCAAGCTCACCTGTAACACACTGGGTAGCTGTACAACCAGATGCTACATACATTGAGGGAAATACTCCCTAATTCCTTTTGATGCCCTAAAACAGGCATATTGAAGGCTTTGTGGTAGGTGTGTACTGAAAAAATGTCTTGGTCTTTTAAAGACTCTCATGGTTTAACCCAGAAGGCAGCTAAAACAATCACACAGCTGTTCACTCCCCTCCTCTCCCACCACCACCGCCCCACCATGGTGGAATGGGGGAGAAAATCTGAAAAAAAAAAAAAAAAAGGTAAAACTCATGGGTTAAATTAAAGAGAGTTTAATAGGACAGAAAAGGAAGATGATGATGGTGGTAGTGGTAGTAGTAATAGTAGTAGTAGTAGTAATAATAATAATAGTAACAATAATAATAAAGAATATACAAAACAAGTGCCCAGCTAGTTCCTGAGCTGGGGTCGTGCCCCCAGCCAGCTCCCCCCAAATTATATACTGAGCATAACGTCGTATGGTATGGAATGGGTTGACTGTCCTGGCTGTGTCCCCCACCCCAGCTTCTTGTGCACCCCCAGCCTCCTCACTGGTGAGGCAGTGTCAGAAGCTGAGAAGCCCCTGACTAGGTGTAACCATTGCCCAGCAACAACCAAAACATCAGTGCATTATCAACATTATTCTTATCCTAAATCCAAAACCCAGCACTATACCCTCTATTAGGAAGAAAATTAACTCTACTCCAGCCAAAACCAGGACAAAGACCCAGTAGGAACAAATGACTTATCTTCAAAGATACATCTAGCTTATAGTATCTCTGACCTGGCACAGGAACTTGGAGCCTCAGGGGAAAGCTAAGTAAGTCCTAATGTACCCCAGCAGTTACACAATGAACTCTTTCATGTTTCCTCTCTCCTAAGTGAAATGGGAGAAATCCAGGCACAAGGCTTTTCTTAGCTTCACATGTCCAAGAGGAGTCATTACCCCAAATATTCAACGTCCTTTTATCAGAAACTGTCACAGGTCTGAACATGGCACTCTCAGATTCACAGCTTTGTTTGCTCAGGTTGCATAACACAACTAGATTTTGGAGTCATATATCATTAATCTTTTAAACAATCAATAATTAAAAGCAATAAACTTAGCTGGAAAGCTCCTTTTATCCCAGAGGATTTCAGAGAGGTTTGCAGACTGCGTGGAGGGAGCACAGGGAGCGCAGAACCATCTCTGTGCCGGCACAAGGCAGCAGTTAAACAGCGCACAGCTTAACGTGTGCTGGAAAGTAAATGAAAAATATCACTTGCTACTTCATCTCCAGTAGAAAATGTGGGGAGATGAAATGTAATGATTCTGTAATGTTTCTGCGGGCATTTGTCCAAGACTGCAAAACACTGACTGATACTGCTATAGTGAGGATGGGACTTGGGTGCTACTGAAAGCAAATTCAGCTTTAGCAAAACCAGTCTATTTGTAGAGTTTAATGCTTGTTGCCTGCCCTCACTGGTGTGGGGACAGGGCAGGTACGGGTGCGTTTCCTCCGTGCCTTCAGCAGGAGGCATCCGGCAGCACTGAGGTGGGGACCCCCAAAGGTTTGATCTGAGAACAGAGCAAACATTTCTACCTGTAATGGTTATTAAACACAGGCACCAGGTACTATGGAAAAGGCTTGCATCCTTGCCCCCAAGGTGTTCTGGTCCAGACTGGGTGTTTTCTGAAGATCAGGCCAAACAGAAATGAATCAGGAAAGCCCTAATGTCTCTGTGACGAGGAAGGCTGGACTAGGTGATGAGGATGTGTTTTCTTTCTTGCTCTGCTGTTTGCAAAATATTTCACAGTTCAGGCTCACAGTCCTTTTGAATTCCAAATTATTTTGCTCCCAAAAGGAGTGGTTAAGTTCCAATGCCGTGGTTAAGTTTCAATACTGTTTGCTTTAATATTGCCGTTCATACTTTTCTGCAAATATATACTGAGGACTGTCCATTTTTATTTCAGTCTCAAAAGCTGCTAATTTATTCAAAGAGTTTTAATGAAGAATAAAGTAAAAGCTCCACCCACAGGCAGAGAACATCTTAATTGGAAAGCTTCTCAATATTATACATGATTGAAATACCTGATGGCTTGCCAGGATCAGGGACCTTTCACTGTCCCAAACCTTAAAGCTCCCTAAGGTTTACAGGGAGTTGTAAGAAGCAAACCCCTCTGTCTCCTAAGGTCTCTTATATCCCTTGTGTTAAGCATGGGGGACACCTTGAAAGAATGAGCAAAACTAGCATACGGTGGGGTGTAAACACTGGCAACTTGGACTATTAAATTACCAAGTGAGCCAAGTGATCCTCAGGGTAAGTCTCTTTCTGCACCTGTGCAGGGTATCTTTACTGAACTTTCGATCTGGTGCAAGCAGATCACTCCAGTTTGCACCTGTGAAAACCTTCTGAATCCAGGCAAAACCTGAACTACTGCTCCGGTGCAAGTCACGCCACGTCAGGCGTATTGTTGTTGTTACTCACCACGGACAATGACCAGCAGTTTGGAATGTGCAGTCATCCGTGGGAATCTCGATACCACCAGACCCTTGGAACAGAAATGGACGAAAGCTGCTCAACAGTAAATTCAGTGCTTTGTGATTTATGCACATTTGCAGATGTTCCAGAGAATTGCCATTCTTTGCTTCAATGTTTACCATCTTCAGACAAAGAATACAAGAGCCCGAGATAGTCTCTATTGAATGTTGTCAGAATAGTGATTGGTTTTTCCACAACGTTTAGCGCCGCGGTCATCTCTTTCTGCCTTTCAGTAAACACGTAAGTGGCGTTGCACTGTAGATAAGTGGTGTCGCCTGGGAGTACGCTCTAATCGCGTCAGCTCCGCGGCAGCCTCCCACGCACAGCTGGGGTGGCACGGTTTGAAGTGTGCTCTGCTTTTTTACACACAAGTCGGGGTAAGACTGGTGGGAGTTAAAAAAACCCAAATCTTGGTTTGTTTTTCAGAATAAGTTTTGATTAGATAATTACTCCTGTAGAGACCCAGCTGCATTGCCTGAATTCAGTTTCATCTCTTTTTAAACACCGCCACCTATTTCTGTTCCTCCTTCTCCCTTATCCTATGATCCTG
Organism: Aramus guarauna; assembly: GCA_013400195.1. Taxonomy (NCBI): domain Eukaryota; kingdom Metazoa; phylum Chordata; class Aves; order Gruiformes; family Aramidae; genus Aramus; species Aramus guarauna. The sequence continues at coordinate 70,705 of VXBL01004267.1, read as the reverse complement.
GCCGTGGCTTTACCTGTTCTGTCCTTGAGTTGCTCTACAGCTGAGAAAAACTCCCCGGTATGTGCTACTCAGCATCAGGATGGCCTCCTCCCTCTCAGCCACTTCCATCTCTCCTTCGAACCCACCTTTCCTCCTGCTCAGCTTTTGTTTCTCTGTTGAACACCTTGTTATCCTGAGGGTCAAGGATGCTGGATAAACCCAAAGGGTTTCCCATACAGAAATTTTCAAGAGGCTTTTGTGGAGCGTTCCAAAGGATACAAATCGCAAAGCAGAACACTGCTTCTCCTTTTGAACACCGAGACTAAGGGTACGGGCACACAAACACCTCACGTCTCACCACACATCAGCAGCTCCACAGCAGCTGCCGGTGTGTATCCCTTTGTGCGTGTGAAAGAGCGTGCCCCTCTTACCCTGCGGAATAAGCTGCCTCTCATTTAGCACGGGTTAAGAGTGTGCACACGCATGGGCAATCATAACAGCATGGCTGGTGTGCTGCAGTGTGCTCCCCATCCCATCGTGTGATACCTCGTTCATCACAAATGTGACTCCCTGTCACGTCACTGACAATCACATGAAGCCTTGAACCCTCCTGTTCCTTCTCCGCATCTCACCCACGCCTTCTGGTGTTTTCTGTCCTTCACATTTCGTATTTCGCCAGCCAGAGTAACCGCTAAAGTTATTTCTCATCTAAAGAGAAGAGCTAAGAGTGATAACCAGCGTACAGCAGAGCTTTTGATTTCCAGAGTGCTTTGCCTACACCCATGCTGCAGACGACAGAAAGCGGGTAGGTGACAGTTTTTATTTTCCAACAAAACTGCCCGCCTGTGCTGAAAGGAACATATCAGTCATTGCTTGCAGGTGAAGTGCCATGCCAAGGGCCATGCTGTGCACAGGAGAAATGGTCTTATTTCTGCAGACACGCTGCTTCACACTGTATCCAGGCTAAGCAGTCAGACACGATGCCATACGACACAAGAAACCCTTTACTGTTGGGAAAACTTAAAGGCTGCAGAAAATATTTTTGTTGTCTGTCTTTTGCATGTGGTATATCGTTTAGCCCATCACTGAATAGACTTGAGAAATAAGTCCTGTTCCTGAAGATCTGTGATCAGGAATGTTCTGCTGGAAATGTGTCTAGCTTGCTGTTCTATCTCAGTCAAATTTCTGTTTAGAAAAAGATGGCAAATATTAGTCAAAATGCTTGCCCTGAGGAAATGGTACCACTTACACTAGGCTCATATGCCTTTTAAAATACATTTGGCAAAAAGGTGCAGTTTCATCATCATTATTTTAGCTGATTTTGATCTTACTAAGACTCTACACTTACAGTCACATTTCATTAGTAGATCTGACATTATTGTGCAAATACGAGCAAATGATACCATCATTTATGTTTTGCAGATAAAAACTGTGGCACAAAAGAGGAAAATGGTAAACTCAAGGTTAACTCTAGACTGGAGTTCAGGCCTTTTATTATATATCTTTGCTCCTCTAAAGAGCACCCTTATTTTTTCCCTCTGCTTCCTCCCTGAATTTTCACTTCCTGTCTTATATTCTTGTACACTGTTCTTATGCACTATTAAACAGCTAACGCATTCCTTCCTTGAGAGGTATCACTCAGGTGGTCAAATTGTCCCTGTGTTTTGAAGTCTATAGAGCATTTTGAGGCTTTTCCTGGGAAAAAAAAAAAAGATGTTCCTGAAGTTATTTCTGGAGATAGGAGCATGCCAAAATGACCTTGACTTTGAAGGCACTTCTGAGCCCAAATGTTACTGTAGTTATAATGCACTAGAATAAAGAAGCAGCTGAATCTTTGGTCAGGAACTCCAAAACTTTGATGTTTGGGTCCAGCGCCTGTGTTTGCAGTCCCTTCCTAGCTGGTTTCAACGCTGAGAATCCTGCTGGTACACAGTTGTCCACAGAGTATGCTCCAGTACCTCTTCTTTTTCGGGGGCTGTTGTTTAATGTACAGAAAAGCTAAGAAGCTCGATGAGTATTTCCAGATAGTTACTTTCCCCTGGAAATAATTGCTGTAGCTGGCACAGTGGTCCTCGGCAGTGCTGGAAGGCTCTGTGTGATTTGGACAAGACAAAAGCCATCAGTGTCACTCAGAAGTTTGTGTGTAAGGGTCTGTAACAACACAAAAGAAAAAGCTGGAGAAGTTTGATGGGGGTTTTTTGGTGTGTTGTTTTTTGTGTTTGTTTTTTTTGATTGNTTTTTTTTTTTTTTTTTTTTTTTTTTAATATGAAACTGACTGCTAAAATGGTATCTTTGTGATTAAATGGACCACACACATTTTCTGTTGCTTTTGGTTGTAAGGGTCTCATGATTACTATGAACCAAGCACAATTTCTGGGGTTATTAGATGTGCTTATTCATTTGTTCCTCATGTGCTGTTTCAAAACTATATCTGCATCTAGTGCTTCACCTAAAAAGTGAGTTTTAACACTGCCTGCTGGCAGAATAGGAGCAACAAAATTCTTATTCTCCCTGTCAGATGCCCTTGACCTGCTGTAAACTGGAGGTGGGTTGGTGATGGCTGAGGGGCTTTCACCATCAAAGAAGATAGGCTCATCCAGTACTGAATGGGCAATGCATTCATATTCCCATATCATCACTCTGATATTCTCAGACAATTAAGCAGGGGAAATGAATTTAAAATTGAATACTCTTTGGTACAGCTTCTTGAAATTACTTTTATTAATCAACATTGATTTTTAAAACATTTTTTACATAATAGCGTCATAATTTTTCCTGTTAAAGAGAGTAGCAGGGAACCTGGCAAAGGCTTGGGAACTAATGAATCTGATTTTGTATTCCACGTGCCGTGGCCCAGAAGCCAGGCTGTGACAGATTTCTTTACTGAAGCTTCCGGCAGGGTCTTTGTGAGAGTCATTTTGTAAATGAGGGTTTGTAAGCCATGACCATGGGAAAGGATCATTGTCCATAACAGTGGATGGTTCAAGGGCCTGATTAATACTAGTGAACAAAGGCTTTCACCTTGAAGGTCACCCATTCAGGTTTAGCCCAGTCTGGCAGTGACAGCAAATTCTTTGCTTTTCAGAATTGTAAGGAACAAGAATGATGGACAGAAACTCAGGCAGCAAGTCACACCACAAAAAGATACACTGAGGGTGAGAGGCAGAATACTCGCATCTCTAGGGACACCTAGTATAAGGGCTTAATTCATCTGCTAATCTCCCCAGAGACCAATTGTGTTACAAGGCTCTGCAATGCCTGTAGGAGAAGCCTCTCTCTCTCTGTGGTCTCTTTAGGGAGCCTAAATGGACTAATTAGCTTAAGTGGGTCGTGTAAGTACTGCCCCAAACATGAATCCTAGTGGCAGGCTTGCTGGGAAGACTGAGAAGAAATTGGGTGTTAGTGAGAAGCGCTTCTGCCATGCTGCACATGTTGTGGCATGTGAAGTTGTGTGCATACAGAGTCCACGAGCTTTTATCACTTCTTTGGCATGGGTATTTCCTATTCCCCTCCACTGTTGTGTCTCTTTCTGGCTTTGGATTCCTCTATAAGATTTGTAGGACAGAAACTGTTTCCTGCAATCACACAATTGAAGAGAGTTGAACCTCTTACTGCCTCTGATTGCTAGTAAAATAGTAGTATGTTGTGCAGTGGATAAGGAGGAGAAAATTTCACTGGTACTGCTTGTGCTGACTCTACTTTGTTGAAAGATTTTGGGAACTGTATTATGACTACCAATAAGATGTGACTAGAACAGACATGTGCAAACTCTGGTTTCTTATGAACAGGCAAAACCTGTGATGATATGTTCATGAAAGGAGAGATTGACCCTGAGGAAATAAAAAAAATTCCTTGCCATTTTCAAACTGATTTATACATAACTGCTGGACTGATTGGCCAGCTAAGAATCCATTGAAGATAATGAAAAACTAGATATCTGGATTCTGTCTTGGATCAGTCATGTGGCTAGATGTCAAATGAGGGGAGAAGACCGAATAAAAAGCACAGAATAAAGTGGATCTGTAGGAATGGGAGGAAAGTGCGATAAGGCAGTTTATTGCTGATTAAGCATCAGCTAATCGTTCCATTAATCAGAAAATCAAAACCAGACCTCTAGATGATTAGGTCAATTCACTAATTCTCATTAGCAGCAAAAGGAAAGAAGGGACGGGGAGGAGAGGTGGCTTGTATGCCTTCCTCCTACTGTTTTCCAAGTACCTTGGGAAAAGAAGGTCCCAACAGAATATGAATACGAAATGATATAGTTACCATCACAGAAACATGGTGGGATAACTCGCACAACTGGAGTGCTGCAATGGATGGCTATAAGCTCTTCGGGAGGGATAGGCAAGGAAGGAGAGGCGATGGGGTAGCCCTCTAAGTCAGGGAGTGTTTTGATTCTCTAGAGCTTAATGATGGTGACGATAGAGTTGAGTGTTTATGGGTAAGAATCAGGGGGAAGGCCAAAAACACAGATATCATGGTGGGAGTCTGTTACAGACCACCCAACCAGACAAAATATTCTATAAGCAGCTGGAAGAAGTCTTACAATTGTTAGCCCTTGTTCTCATGGGTGACTTCAACTCACCTGATGTCTGCTGGAAATACAATACAGCAGAGAAGAAACAGTCTAGGAATTTCCTGGAGTGTGTGGAAGACAACTTCCTGACACAGCTGGTGAGGGAGCCAAGAAGGGAAGATGCCCCACTGGACCTGTTGTTTGCAAACAGAAAAGGACTTGTGGGTGAAGTGAGAGTTGGAGGCTGTCTTGGGCACAGCAGTCACGAAATGATAGAGTTTTTGATTCTTGGAGAAGTGAGGAGGGGAGGCAGCAGAACCACTACCTTGGACTTGTGGAGCGCAGACTTTGGCCTGTTTAGGAGCCTGGTTGACAGAGTGCCTTAGGAGGCAGTCCTGAAGGGCATAGGAGCCCAGGAAGGCTGGGCATTCTTCAAGAAGGAAAATGTAAAGGTGTGGGAGCAGGCCGTCCCCATGTGCTGAAAGCTGGGCTGCTGGGGAAGAAAGACCAGCCTGGCTGAACAGAGAGCTTTGGCTGGAACTCAGGAAAAGAAGGAGAGTTTATGACCTTTGGAAGAAGGGGCAGGCAACTCAGGAGAGCTACAAGGATGTCGTGAGGTTATGCAGGGAGAAAATTAGAAAGGCCAAAGCCCAATTAAAACTTAATCTGACTACTGCCATAAAAGGCAATAAAAAATGTTTTTATGGCCATAAAAAATAACAGTCAAATAAATCCTTTGCTTAAGAGGGCCGTGGCTCTTGGATTAGTGTTGGAGGCCCTGGCATCAGATACTAAGATTGCACCTCCAGAGAGGGCAATGCATCTGTGTAGGCAAAATGGAATTTTACTTTGTTTACAAATACATTATTTCTCAGAATGACATTTCCTTATGCTTCCCAAACACTTTTTACTGCATACCTCCAAAGTGATATACCTCCAAACTTCATGCATTTAGCTTCAAAACATGCTCTACCTCTCTTGGCATCTACCAGTGTCTGCACTTGCCCTACTTTTGTATGTGATTATGGAAGTTATGGGTTGCAAAATGTGAATTTAACAGTGCGCCACTCACAACTGGAATGAACTGCCAATTATTCACTAGAAAAGTTCATGGATAACTGTGAATAACAGATAGATCTGAGAGTTTTCCAATTTGCCCCTGGACTCCTAAGTACAGAAATGGCAACATTCATTGTATGATTTATTTGTTGTGAAGTTTTTGCTTGGCTCTGCTCCTCTGCCTGTAACACCAAGCCAACAACAGTAGGACCCGAACAGACTTTCTTGTGAGATATCCAGAGCTTGCTTTTTCAAAGCTGGCCAGAAAATACAAGAACAACAACTTTTCTTGTGGTATTTTAGTATTTCCAATCTCTGATCCCAGAAGCACAGAAGCAGCAGAAAAACAAAAGCAAATAATCATAGAAGAGATTCCTTACAAAAGATCTTTCTCAGACAGAAATTACTGGTACCAAGTAATTCCTTCATCAAATCCAGCCTGTGTCTGTGTGCTGTCTTGCAGTAAATCACACTGAACATTTATAACGTTGCCTTTGGAATCCTGCGAATTTTAAAGCCTCCAGCGAAACTGCAGGTGAACACCTCGGGGTGAAGTGGAATCAGTACTGACATGTTTCCTGAACCATTTCTCCAGTATGGCTGGAGATAAGTAAAATATATGCTGTTGGGATCCTGCAGCAGTCCTGCAAGAAACCTTTATTTAAAGAGACCTGTGGACACCCAGCACGGTGCTGTCAAAACTGCAGCTGACCCTGTGTAGCCCAGCTGTCAGCTAGGTCTGCAGACCTTCTCTTGCCTCTTCGGCTGCTGAATACTGTGCAAAGACTGTCAGCTCCAACTCTCTGGGGTGGATTTCAGTGTTGTTGGCTCTAAAGTTTGAAAAAAAAAATTGTCCCGGAAATCCTGATTTTGATTTACAGTCACAAATCTTAAAACTTTTGGGGATAATTGATATTTTTGGCTCTGGTTATTGAGCAGCTTGTGTACCCCAGTGGTCATATTTTCACAAGTCTCAGCAGCTATGAGAGCTAGAGAAACTAGAAGAACAACAACAGAAAAAAAAAAAAAAAAGAAAAAAAAGAAAGATCGTCCTGGCATCTCTGTAATCCAGGAGCTGGAGCGTTCAGTAAAACGCTGGCTTTATGAAAGTTGGCAAACCTCATTCCTATTCTTTCTCTGGAGATTGGCCTCGTATAGCATTTTCTTCACTGTTTCCAGTGTGTGTTTGTCAAAACATTTCACTCTTCTTTCCAGTCTACGTGGTGACTCCAGATGATCCCAGCTCCTCCTCGGCCCGCTGCCTTGTTTTGGCTTGGAAAGCAAAATGCTTTTAGGTAACAGATGCTCAACTGCCTAAAGATGCCACCTATAATGGGGAAATAATCTCCTGAAATGGAAAGGGAACATTAGCCTGGGCTTCCACATGTCAGGCCGGAGAGGAGGGTGGAAGTGCTCTGGCAGCGGCCTCAGGCAGAGCCGGGCTGGCAGGGTTGCCATGGCAATCAGCTTGTTTATCACATCAAGGTCCCCGTAATAGCAGAAGATGTAATTCAGACAGCATTGAAAGTAAAATATACATATCGGCATGTGTTAGGTTGCAAGAAAAGTGAGCAAAGAGATTGATCTGTCTCAGTGGTTTATGAATAAATGGAAAGACTGAACTTCCTTTTGGTTTGAATGAAATAAGTGACAGATTTGTCAGTAACTTCAGTGTCAAGAGGTGATGCTGACCAAAACACAGATATTATTGTGGCATAAGTACAAGCCGAGACAGGCTTTCAGATGTGCAAGCTAAACTCATACTCCATTCACATGAAGAACTACCCGATATTGGTTAATGATGGTTTTTCTATTCCTCCCATTTTCACTGAAAGAAATGACCAGGCAATCAGAAAGTAGTGTTAATTTGGGCCTTGGTTTGAGCAGAGTGAAATAACCCATAAAAGCTGTGATGCCTTATTGCATAAGGCAGTGTTTGCCTATAGATCACCTTGTGGGAGGATCCAATTTTAAGACTAAGGATATTTGATCTAAGGGATAGTAACAGATGGATGTTAAAAATTTTGTTAATTCTTGCACTGGTTTTGATATAAGCTCTACCCTGTGCTATGCAAGCCCCTATACAAATTTAACTGGTTACAAAGAGTAGCAGGACCAGCCACTTAATTCAACGAGGGAGAAAGGAAATAGATTTTTTTGAAAGAAAAGGGCAGCTGCAGGCATCGGTTTGAATGAGACGTCTGCTGTAAGCACTAGCCTGCTTACTGGGCTTTGAAGGTCAAGGCCACGTGTTACTGGAAAAACAACCCCCCTTGGATTCACAAAACTCTTCCTGCACTTCGCCTGTGACTTCAGATTCAGTAGGTGCAAACAAGCAAAACAGGAATATTACACGGACATTTCCCTTCCCTTGAGCAGGGAAACGTGAGCAGAGACCCTCACCCTTCCCACGGGCCCCGGGACCCTGGGTGTCTCTGCAGAATCTCCGTGCAAATGGCCTTCACCGGACATCTGCACACATTGCTGCTGTAGTTTGCCCCAGAAAGCCTCAGAAACAGAGAAAGGAGCGTGTGTGAAACTGTAAGCTGACGGTCAGGGTCTGCTGTGGCATTCTCTTCATAAGGGAAGACAGAGAGGTCTGGAGGGGTTAATAATACACACAGCTAAATAAGTCTGAAACATGCACCGAAGTATAATGTTATAACTGAGTAAATTATACGCTTCAAAAGACCCCTACTTACATATTTAGCCAGTGTTGGCTATGCATCTACTCACGCCGTACTGTGTATATTTGAGTGACTGGCACAATTCCCGAGGTTAATTACTAAACTAACCAAAGGCCTTGACTCATTTGGAGCTGATGGAGACCATTGCACTTATTCCTCAAATTTATCAAGCAAACACAATTATGCTGATCATGACACATGGCTTGACTAATAGCACAGGCATATTGGACTAAAAAACCCTGCCTTGGCACGTGTCTCTCAGCCACGGGGAAACTCTCACACACCATAAGATGGGAGCTGATGCAGAAGGGAAAGTAATGCCCACCTACTGGGTATTCCCACTGCCGCCTTGCTTTTAAATTACATTGCATATCTGGAAACTAGAGAAATGTATGACATGATCTTCCTTGGATATGTTTGTGGATAGTTCTCGCTCAGTGGTTTTCTGATTGTAGGATACAAAGCAGTCTAGTTGGCTATGACAAGTGGGTCAATAAGAAAGATGAATGCACATCACTGAGGTCTTTGAGATGGTGTCTGAACCAGCTGCCAGTGAACTTCCACCATAGTTTTCAGTGGGAACAAGAGCTGTGAACAGCTGGAGAATTATGGCTCCAAGCCATCCGAGAAGCCCGACGCAACCTGCTGATCTAACGCCTGCTTATCGGCCTTTGCAAAGACCACAGATAACTAGTTGGTGTAACTGCATGTCAATGAGCCATTGCAACACGAATCAAAAGTTCCTCTTACCAGCTTGCCTCCTTTGAAAGCCAGTTTTGGTCCTTCGTCTTCTCACATTTCACTGCACATTGCTGTACCCTGCACAATTGTCCTTGTTCAGAAGATTTCTCCAGGAGGAACTTTCTTTCCCTAAATTTTTGATTGCATGTCTGACAGACATGCACAAAATCACAAACCTGTAAACAGAAATGAAGGCAGGGTAATGAATCTGTCATTTCCAAGGTTGGTTAACTTATAATCTGAAAGTCTTTTCCACTTCTAAAGTAATAGTAATTATACCCTTAAAAATGTGATTATGTTCCTGATTCAGCACTAACTTAGGTGTGCAGTTATGGACATCCCTACTTAATAAAGCCCTTAAATATATGATTAAATCCTACTAAAGCCCACTCTTAAGAGTTTAGCTGAAGTGGCACTTAATTCATTACTGCTTTAATACACCCTCTGCAAATCCTATCTAAATATGAAATAATGAAGCAGGAAGTATCATCCATAACACCAGAATGATGACATTTATTAACAGAGGTAGTCCTGAGTGCTGTCTACTTTTAGAATAGTTTTCCCTCTTTGGTTAATTGAGGATGCATCTTGGCTGGCCTTTAAGAGCACTGGCTGCAGTGCTTTTCACAAATTTCTCAGCTTCCTGTACTATTCTGGCTGTGAAGAAGAGGGGTGGGAGTAGAGGTAGTGTGCCAGCCTTTGGGCATCCCATCGGGTGCCATACAGGCTGCTGGCTGCAGTTGTGGCACTTGAGTGCTGCTGGCCATGGGGACACTGAGCCCACATGCAGGGACGTGGCTGGAGCAGGTCTCACCAACCTCCCCTGCCTCTCCCCAGTTACTGTGAGATTCCCATCCTACCCTCTGCCTCTCACTGCTAGCATTTCTGATCTTTGCTTTGCTTTTGGTCAGATAAGTCATTGAATGGGTCAGCCCGGGTGTCAGTTTTCCAGTGGGAAATTGGGGAACTTGATTGCAGAGATAATGTAGGAAGACTTGAGCTAAGAAGCTTGAGAACTGCTGGTTTAGAGTAATACATTTCTTAAAGAAAGGAAACAAAACAAAACAAAAAGAAACCACCTTTGAAGCCTGGACAGGCTTTATGATGATCCCTTTAGAGTTTGAACATGTGGGTGTTTCATGTAGCAGGATTTGGCAGAAAAGCCAGCGTTGCTTTATTTATAATCTCTTTATCTTCTGGAAGACCTGGTGCACTATAGCAATCAAAAGACAATGTAATTTTGACAATTGTTTAAAAAAAGAAGAAAAGGAGAATGGAATAAAAGGTAAAAGCACTTGTTTGTTCTATTAGAGGTTTAATTTATGTGGTTTTGTGATCACACAAGTGCTCTGCCAAAGTTACCCTGGTCACAGATATCAGCTCCCCTTTTTTGTGAACTGGTGTGAATGAAAGGTTCAGTCATTTGTGGGAGTAAAAAGCATTTTTTTCTCTTTAAGCATGAGCCAAATTGCACGAGTCAGTGTGTGCCAAGGAGAAAGTAAGATAGATGAACCTGTTGCACCATACCAACAAGAAGTCAATTCAGTCTTGGAGGACAGGTTATCTAGATGCATTCAGTTTATGACATAGGCACCAGTCATGCTATAAAGTCAAGGAGCTTAAAATCAGGCAGTAGGTAGAAGTGTTTTTTCCCATGGAGGACTGCAGAGATACTGGTCTGCAGCAGCAGATGGAAGAAGGAGAGCTTGACATGTATCTCTGAGCTTCCAGGAGTGCATCGCAGTGACAGCTGATACTACTTGCAGTGGGTTGAGCCACCTGTTCCTCTCCCTGGGCGAGGTCTGGTAGCCAGCATGGGGCTCACGCAGGGAGAGAGGACACTGTGAGTGAGCCTCACTTCATTATCTACTGGTCCCTGGTTTGGAGAGAGCGCTGCATTTTGCTGCAGGTTGTCATTGCTGTGCCTGGTCTGCATGCAGGAATAGCTCACATTAAAGCCACCTACCTGTCCTTGTGCGGCATTGATGAGAGCTGGGATCACCGGTCCCTTCAGTAAACTCTTGCATATCTTCACTAGCCCAGGAAGCTGCGCTTGCTTCCCAAACTTGATGGACTTTCCCTTGCTCTAACTCCCATGAATTATTCTCCCTCAGTCTGACTTATTCCCCCAGATCCTGTGAAGACTTAGGGATGCTATGGCTGAAATACCTTAATGATTCAAAATTGCTATGATTTACAATCCTAATTAGGTCCTTCTGTGCATTATGATTGATTCTTTAATTGTGGGATGGTCTGCTACGCTTTTCAACAGGATTTCTGTCTCATTCAGGGAGGATGATTAGTCCCGCTCTGTGGGGTCCCCTTGGCTATATTTCCAATCCTCAGATGGCCTCTGAGTTTGTGAGTCTGGGTACAAGCCTTGTGCCCAACGTGCAGGTCAGGGAGAGACTTGGATGTGTGTTAACCCCTTCTTATGCCCTGATTTCCCAAGTAAGGAAACCCTGGTATATGACAAAGCAGGAAACTACTGCATTCTCCAAAAAAGTACCCAGTCTGGATAATCAGGGAAAAAAGGGTTTTGAGTGCCCCCACAGGTAAGGTAAAGCACAGCTTACGTGACCTCCATCTTTCCCTGTTGTGGACATTGGGAGGAAATGGTCACAGCAAAAGCAGCAGGGACCTGGAGAAGACGGTGGATGAGGTCGTCGTGGTTGAATCATTGTGATGCTTCCTGGAAAAATGGATTCTGACTGTGCTGCGGCTGCAGGATTTGTGTGTGGTGCTGGGTAGAGAGATACTAACTCTGTGTTTTCTGTATCTTGCCTGTGCACGATGTGAGCTGTGGAGTCTGCTTTGTAAAACAGAGGAGAGAAATCAGCAACTGGACTCAAAGCAATTAAACAAAACTTTGCACCCCCTACCAAATCAGGACTTTCAAATGAAACACTCAGCACTGCTGGACATTTCAGATGTAATATCTCACTGTCTCAGTTCCCCATCTCGATGGGAAGTAACAACACCACGTCGTTTCTCAAGATTTGTTGTGTATATTAATTAATTAATTATTTTTGCAAACCACTCAAACACTGCAATGATGAATGCTTTAAAGAACTTATGATTAATGTTGTCTTCAGATTAGGTCTTCGCTGTGTACATAAATAAGGCCTGGGGCTGTACATAGAAAAATGAGGATAAAACGAGATACTGAACAGCTGCTTCTAGTGGGAGCAGATCCACTGTGCACTCCAGGTGCTGAAGGTGCTCAGAGGTGGCATATGTGGGCATGAAATTAAAGACCATGACATGTGCTTTGCCCACATACAACTGAAGCAAGCTTGCACAGGCGTCTTTTTGTCGTTATCTTTGAGTTTGCAACTTTTCAACCCTTTAATTCATTTAATGTGAGGGGCTTTTATGTACTTCACGTACCAAGACAGACACAACTCAAAGAGCTAATTTATTTGTGTCTGGGCATACAAAGTACATCTGAAAAAGAAGAAAACAATCCTCTTACATAAGTAACTATAACAAATGCTGGAAATCACATGTCTGGTAGTGACATGCTAGTGCAGCCTTGTCCTTAATACTCTTGGGGACGTAGACCTCATTTAGGAGTACCAATATAATATCCTTTCTTGGGTTATGTTGCACAGCCTCCCTACCAAATCCCAGCCCTGGGTATGCATAGGATTGTCTTGGTATCCTGTATTCCTAGGGAAGGAGCCAGCAATGAGCCATTTGCTGACTTGTTGAGGAAGGACTGACAACCCAACCTTCCCCTCCATCTTGTCTGCTTCAGAATTTGGGGCAAAAATGGTACCCTACCTTTTCCCCCACTGTTGGCAATTGGGCTTCACTTTAGTGTGAACATGGATCCTGTGGTTACCAGCAGCATTAAAACACTGGGCTGAGCTTTCTGGCTCAGATCGAGTGTCTCAGGAAGCCTACGGCGAGTGCTTCCTGGCCAGGAAAGGCATGGTCACCAGGGAGCGGGTGCCAGCCCTGCCTCCCTACAGTTTTAGTGTGGGGGGGCTGCAGACGGGGATTGAGATCATGCTGCTGGAGGAAAGTCCCAGGGAATTAACTCAGAATAACACAGGTTCTCTGAAGCATGCTTTGGACTAGTGATGAATTAGCAAACAGGAGCCAGTGAACTTCTAACCCTGAGGTTTAGCCTTCATCCCCAAGGCTAAATGAGACTGGGATGTAATCCAACTGAAGCTTAGGTGTCTTCTGTCCTGGCTTCCTTTGCTCAGGTGTATGAAAAATGTGGGGTCAAATCAGCAAGTGGTACCCAGCCTCAGAGAGCCTCAATGGGATCGTAAACTGAGCGTCTCTCCTGCCAGGGGCTTCAGGCATTTTTTTCTGCACTAATGCTTCTGCTATAGCTCTTCCTGGGAGACCAGACCCAGAATTAGCAAAGGTGGATTTCTTCCTCTCACCTCCCTTCCCTGCCATATGCACTGTCTTGCTGCACAAGATCTCATCCCCCTTTCCAATAAATTAGGGCCTTGCTGTGGAGACAATCCAACCTTTACTAAATTACAGCTAGGCCAATCAGCGCTTGCCAGTTCAGTTTAAAAATGAACAATCCCATCTAATTTTCTGCATGTATGTTTTCCCTGTATATTCTTTAGCTTTGCCTTGGCATTTCTATAGCAGCAGGAGACTATTATCTTGTCAACAATGGTCTATTGCATTGACATTATCTCTTAATTACACAATTACTTTGTTATGTACTGTAGTACGAGCTATAAAACATTTGAAGTACTTCAAGCAAATATAGTTTTAAAAGTTTAAAAGAAAAAACCAACAATCACCAACCTGTGATTTAAACTATCTGCTATGTGTAAGTACCTTTTTGTTCTCTTGATAGATTAATGAAGTAATTGTACAATTAGTGCTAGAAAAGGTGTAAGTAAAATGGTGATGCTTGTTGGGATTGGTAAAATCGTGCTCTTTGTCTTCTTATCCTGAAAGATGCGTCAAGAGAACTGGGCTACTTTATTCACATTGTCATATTGCTATGGGACCCCTCGAAAATGAGCTGGGTCCAATTCAGCTCACACGGTGTGGCTAGAGTCATCCTGAGAGCGTACCGCGTACACTGGGTACATCTGCTAGGTATGCCATTAGGGAAGTGCTGGCCTGGCTGCAGTTCTGGGTGCCTTTGGGGTTACATCCCAGCACCAGGTACAAATCTGTGATAGCTCCACTGGTTTTTCACTTCAGAGAAGCTGAGCCGGGATTCCATACTGGCACTGCTGTTGCCAGAAAGTAATGTAGCTCACAGCCAGGTACTCTGATAACCCACTCCCAATACCTACCAGGTTATCGCTTACTGGCAGCTGCCATGGACTTGCCCCAACACAGTCAATGATACTTTGTCATTGACCCTGAATGACAGCAAATTTGGTACTTCGTAGCCTAGATAGACTGGTGCATTTGGCAAGTATTTTATTTCAGAAACAATTCTCCTTAGCCCCTTAAAAGTGTAACACTGCTGACTTTCAGATTTATCACTCTTCCCGACAACCCTCGCTTTGCCTCCTGACAAAATCAATATTCTAAAAATAAATAAATAAGCATACAGTGCGAGCATCTAAATTGAAAAGCAGCAGTTGGCAGAGCCATGCATCTTTAATCTGGATTTAGTCAGCCAGATAGAGTGAAGCTTGGCCAGACCCCTCAGGCAAAGCATTCAACAAACTTACTGTACTGCACTTAAGAGTCCATCAGTCCTTTCCCCTTTACACAGTTATAAAAGAGCCACAAGGTGTGAATGCTTCCAGGCACCTCTCCCACAGCTCCCCTCGCCTCTCTCCTGGGAGGAGGACGGTGGTGGCTGTTGGCTAAGGCTTTGTCTGTCAACACAAAGGAGGGGATGAGCCCCCGGGGCTGGTGGGCAGAAGAAGTGGGATGAAGTTGGAGAAGCAAGCTGCAGGTGCAAACACCTGTACCAGCCTCACTGAAGTCCTTGCATTGCCTCAGCCCCTCTCTGAGAGGAAATGCGTTTGCGAAGGAGGGTCCTGTTTCCATAGAGGGCGGGTTATTTTTGGTTTGGGAGAACTATACAGAGAGAATTTGAGGATGGTGACTTAGAATCATAGAATCATAGAATCATCTAGGTTGGAAAAGACCTTTAAGATCATCAAGTCCAACCGCTAACCTAACCTTTAACCTAACCTTGCCATCCCAACCGCTAACCTAACCTTGCCATCCCAAGGACTTGAGCAGGACTGCTTTTCTTGATTCATCTGCAGCATTCCTAGAACCACCAGTCAAGAACTGCACAAAAATGTAGCAGAAGGATGCTTCCAGCTGCTCAGCACCTCACCCACTCCAATTGCCAGAGAATTTTAACTCTGATGCTTTTCTGTGTATAGCTATTTCTGATAATCAGAAAAAGATCACCTAATGTTGCATTACTGGAAAAAGGAAGAGAGAAGAAAAAAATGTTCCCATCACTCAGGGAACACTAAATCAGCAGCTCTAAAGTACTATCTCAATGCGGATATCGCAGTGATGGACAACGAATAAGGCAGTGAGCAGAGCACGTAGGCTTCTACACCGGTCTGTTTGCTTCCTTGGGCTTCTCACCGAGTTTGCAATACACAGTTCAGCTGAGATTCAATGGCTGTTTTGCACTGAAATATTTACCAGAGCAAGAGATAAGTCTAAGCTGCACTGAGATCTGAACTGAGATCTCAGCATCCCGTGACATATTGGAGAGGGGTCTGAGCCCATTCAGGCTTTGCAAAAATGTGAATATTTTTAGGACAGATTTAGAAGGCAGAAAATATTAGCATTTCTGTGGAAAGGAATTTGGTGCATAGAACCAGTAGGGAATGAGTGACAAAACCAAGAGGGAAATGCTTTTTCTTGCATAGAGATAAATGTTTCCTAGTAGCCCCTGGATAACAGGTCAGAAAACGGATTATGTTTGTTCGTGCTTTTAACACATTCATGTCTGTGTGGCTGTGTGTTACATGCACTAACTGCTCTGGCAACCCTGGTCTCAAACTCTAAAAGTACTTTCATAATAGGATTTTTGTGTTTGCTGCTTTGGGCCAGGTGAAGCTGTAACGCCAGAGAAGCTCAAAGGTAGCAGGTACTGAACCCTGGCTCTCTCTCTTTTTTTTTTTTTTTTTCCCCAGACAGATGCAAGTATCAGCTGTCAACTAGAGTTTATGCAAAATAATTCCTTCTGAATGACAAGAACAAACACTTTTCAAACAGCTGCATGAAGAAGAAAAACCAGAATACGATGACATTCAGAAAGATGGGGAGGCAAGGACAACGTAAACATGTGAAATGTCTGGGTAGACCTGAAGAGAAAAAGAAGAGGGCGTGCTTTGTGAGCTGTGTGGCCAAAAGTGCTGTATGCTACAGACAAATGTGCTTGTTTTCCCTTCTCCTCTTTGGCACTGCTTCTCAGATAGGTCCTGCCCTCCTGTCCCACCTCTGTAGCTCAGTGGAAAGCTATTTGTAAGTGTCTTCTGAGACGTCTCATTTTTCAAGCCTCAGATTCAATTTAGTTTCCAAATGTTCTTCATAAAATTTAATATTTCATGGTTAAAGATGTTTATTCAACTGTAAAGACCAATGATTTATTTTTTCAAAAAGGCACTCTCAAATAAATTTAGATTGTGGTTGTTGAAGGGTTTTTTTATATTTAAAGGAAAATATGAAATACCTTGACACATGTTAAAGGTGTTTAACTTTTTATTCTAATTAAGAAATGCAATGAAAATAATTTTCTTGAGCAAAATTCCTGACTTATTTTGTTATTGTATTTTGCCTATTCTGCACATGTGCTCTTTTCCAGCAGCAAACAGCCCTGTAGGATCACGGGGGAACTTTGGTCTTTTCCTCTGCCCTCCCTTATTCCTCCTGGCTAGGACCTACTCTATGGTATAGCATAAGCATTTCTGGTTTGCTCTCTCCTTCTTCCTTCTTAAATCTTGCAGCATACCCGCCTCACCCTGCTCCCACTCTTTTGAGTCTTTCTGCTTTGTCTGCATTTCTGCAAATGAATCTTTTTTTTTTTTTTTGCATCTGTTTTTGTGAAAAGGAAAAAACAAAGCAAAACAAATGAGCTCTGTGAAATGTCAAGGAGGCTGTTAAACAACAGTCTTGAAAACAGCGCCTTAATTGCATCACTAATGGGAGTTTTTATCTAATTGAAAAGCAACGAAGCAGACCATTTTATTTTTGTTGTTGTTGTTGTTGTTGTTGTTGTAGTTTCTGTTAAACACTGCCGGAGAAGTGAAGAGAAACCACAAAACAAATCTTTACGAGGGCTGGGGGTCTCTTGCCAGAGAGAGGGATGTGTCTCCATGGGGATCTGGCTGCCCATCTCCCTTGCCATGGGAAGCGCTGATGCTGCCTGCAAAACCCAATGGGAGGTTAAACAGCCATGGAGAGGGGGGTGGTGGGAAGTCACTAGGTGTGCATCAGAGCCATCTACTCACAGGTGCTGTAATACCCACTCAGCTATAGAGAACTGTAAGGATCAAACTTCTGAGCTTTGCAGAGCCTGTTTTTATAAGAATTTTATTGCTTGACACCACCTACATGTGAGTAGCTGATGTGAGCAGCTGCAGTATAAACTATATTATTTGATAAAATTGGACCATAGATTGAAGCGCACAAAAAGGTACTCCGTACTTAGGGTACATATGGGCTCCTATATCAGGCTTACTGCCCATGTGAAGACTTACTTGTACATATACAGAGGTGCTGACATGTCTGCCAAGCACTGCAATTACTGATTTTAGGATGCACTGAGGGTGCCATCCCTCTGCAACTCCATTTCAAAATACATGCACAAGCAATCAACATTTCTCCCGTGAGAGTGCATAAGCATGTGAAAATTGATCTGTACTTGTCCAGTAAGCCTTGCCCTCCCATCTCAAGAAAACCTTGACAGATTCAATCAATTCCACAACAACCAGCAAGCTGACAATAAAACTAGAGGCTGGTCCCCCTGAGCAATGGCATCGTACAGCCAGAATTTAATAATGTGGTCCTTAGGGAGAGAAAGTGAGATGGGCTTCCCACCCCATTGCTCTGTGCTCCTTTGGGAAAGAAATGTACTATTTTGGTGGCTTTCTTGGGCTACGGGGGTGGGAAACAAGGGACCCCTCTGGTCTGGTGGGTTAACATTATTGTGCCAAGCATTGCAGTCTGGCCTTGGAAAGGAGATGGGACCTCACCAGTAGCTCTTCTCGCCCCTTCGTAGGGGTGCAAATCACTACATTCAGTCCAGGGAAGATGGGGATTCAGCACAAGGGCTTAAGGCTTAACTATGTTTGTTTCTACCTGATCAATTATAAGAAAAGCCATATGGTTTTCTTGCTCTTGGATGTGATTTCTGTTTGAAAGTAGATATCACAACAATTTGGTCTGGAGGTTTAGGGCTTATGTGCACTAATATTTATGAGTGTCATATTTGTGGTACATAAGTGAAACAAATGGTAGCCTAAAGCGCACTGAGAGAATACAAAGGATCAATTCAGCAAACAAAACAGGCTCTGATCTTGTTAGCTGTACAAATATACACAAAACACATTCAGAGAAAAATAAATATCTCCCATTTCAGCAGCTTCTTTCATTCTCTGAAGGTCCCCCTAGAAACAGTGTACCCAGACAGAGATCCCACCAGGCACCTCTTTGGCTATGTATAGTAAGTAACTGCAAATTGTATATACAGTGTCCTTCCTAGCAGCCTGTCCTGCAGGTGCTGCACAATTAACCCAGATCAGATATAATCACAAATTGAGTAATTGAGTAGCAATTGAATAGCAAACGCTGCTCAATTGTCCAAGCAAAGGAGAACAGACTACTCAGTGAACTGCCTGGGGAACGTAGCTTAGCAGAGTGCAGCTCCCTGTGTGGAGAGCTGGTGTGGATAATATTCTTTTTCATGGAAAAGTGCCAAGAGATCTTTAGTGACAATAGATAGGTAAGAAAACTCATAATCTGTGTCTCATGTGAAATACGTCTATGCCAACAGAGGACCCCTGTCTGTCGTACACTGGGGTGATGATTTGGCGTAGACTGTGGTAGTAACACACTATTTACTTTTTCACCTGTACCACTTCCCATGAGAGTGTGTTTATTTTCCTAAGCAATATTCTGGCCTGTGTCAGCAGTACAGGCTAAGCAGAATTTTGCAATAATTAATAAAACCAATTGGGCAAATTAAGTTTACTTAAAAAAAAAAAAAAATCCTGATTGGGATAAAAAGTCTCAGCATTGACAATCTCCTCAGGGAAATTCTGCACAATTACCTTTTCGTATCACTGGCATTTTTCCATCAGCAGAAATCCTGCAGTGTTTCTGAAACAGAAGCTGCTGTGCCAGCTTCCTCCATGCAGCCTGGCTCCACAGCAGCTGCCAGATGTCCTGCCAGGGCTCTGCAGCTCCCCAGGTTTTTAGGTACAACCGCTGCCCATTGTGTCCTACTGCTGCACCACAGCGTGGTCACGCAACTTAGACATGAACTGGGCCATGGGACTGGGATCCAGGGGTGATTTTCAGCTGGATTCCTTGAGCCGAACAGTCTGGATGGGGATTTTGGGGCAACCGCTGACATTTCTGGTAGTTCTGTGGTTACAGCTCTGGGGATCAGGTTGGGGCTGCGCTGGGGACACGAACACCGCAGAGTGGTGGCACACAGGGGTGACACCTCTGCGGCGGCAGATTTGCCTTCTTCCACAGATGGCAACAGGGGCATGGTGGCCTCTGGAGTCTGAAGTCTTGGCTCAGACTTTCACAGGCTCTTGAGGATCCTGCAGCGCATGCAGATAGTTTCCCTGTCAGTAAAATGGGGTCTTGGGGTCTAATGTCAGGTACTGGTTGGGAACTTGTAGCTAGTTATGCCACCTCCTTCATTTTCTTTTTTCCTTTCATTTTTAGTTGAATATAACACTGCAAAAGAAAAGAACAGTAAAGTTGTTGAAGCAAATATTTTTTTTTTATTTTGATGTGAGCAAAATTACACATTTCACTTTAAATAAAACATACTATTTAAGAATGTCCTGGAGACTGTTTTGAAAAATGAATTTCTATTCTTTCTTTCACAAGATATCTCCAGGAACATGCTCTATTTCTGCCTGACTTTACTGAGGATATATACAAATATTTCACCCCAAAGAGTGAAAAGATCTGTGAGTCTTTTTAGGCCACTTTCTGTGATCTTCCCTCCTGTCTCCATTGCCTTTTATGCTCTCCTACCTCTGCTGTGCCGGTGATGCAGCCGTCATCATTCATTCATTACATTGCCATAGAAGTACCTCCACTCTTTTACTCCTCTCTCTGAATGGCCATTGCTTCCTTCTGACCCGTGTGGTGGCACTGCCCAGGAGCTGCCGTCACGTGCAGGGGCTGACTGTGCATGGGAGGAGGTCCTGGGCTGGGGCCTCCTCTTATAGTCCATCAAACTCTCCTTTAACATTTCTCTGCCCTGATTTCAAGGAGAACAAGCTATGGGTGAGGAGTGAATGCTGCTTATCATCCCAGGGCCATCACCTCCCAGCTTCCTCAGCCACCCCCAGGTGCTCTCTTGCACCTGCCCATCTCGGCGCAATGGCCAGTGCTCTTCTGGGGGGGCTTTTATCCTCAGTGTTGGCCCTGCTACCATACACACAAATAATAATAATGCTTTTAATGGTCTGCCTGGGCTGAAAGCAATTTGGATCTCATGTAGAAGTGTCTTCAACAGCCTCTCTCGAGCTGAAGGGCTCAGCCTCAGAGGTGCTTACAGCGGAAGCGCTGTTAGAAAGGAACTGGCAAGAGACTCTTGGAGCTAATAATAATAATGTTACAGAACTAAAGCAGAGGAGATAGAAATCATTAGGAATGAAGAGAGTTATTTAAGTAGAATAAGAAGGTATTTTAGAGAACTTGGATAGATTAGCAGGGGGAATGCTGATAAAAAAATGTATCTACACAAATAGGATTATGATTAAAAACTGAATTAGTGAACATAGTTAAGAAGATTAAAAAAAATTAAGCTAAATAGTTGAAATAGAAATAGTGCTGTGGCTTTGAACAGGTTGTGGTTTATCAGCCTGCAACTTCTGCTCTGCAGAGAGAGAGTGCAGAAGAGCTGGTTGAACAGCGAGCCCTGTGCCATGGTGGTGACTACTGGTGCTGGGCATCTCCCGAGGACTTCTCCCACCGGCATGTTCGGTTCTGGGGCTGTGTCTGAAGTACAGGGTAACCTCCCCTTGCTGGGGATGCCCCTTCAGGTTTTGGAGATGGAATTCCGTCTTTATAGGGCCCGTTAATATCCTTCTGCTGGAAGTTGTATCTCTGTGACTTATATTGTAGCAGACACCAAGGACTGTATTTTCAAACATGAGTGTTCGCAATTATTACCATCCTTTTTTCCAGATAGATATTTGGCACTTATGATAGTTGAGCATGTAATGATGGCAGCCTCTGCCTAGTAGCAAGCAAGAGGTTATTGGCACCTTTTGAAGAAAAGTACATTACAGGAAAATCTGGGGGCAAAACCCGTGAAATTATTGTCAGTATGCAACTTGACTTCAATTACTGAGCAGTTTCTTTTCTCCTTCTCATATACTTTTCTCTACTAGAATTGTGCTGCTGGTGTTATTAAATGGGCTTTGACGGTCCTTCAGAGCATTTAGGACCCAGTCCTCTGGCAGCACTTATTTACCATGGTTTAAACCTGTTTTTCACATGGAAGGGAGGTGATTTCCAAGTAAAGACCAGTCTGCCAGAGGCATTGCCATGATGGCAACCCTTGGATCCTGCAGTGCTCATGTGCTGCAGAAGTTCCATGGGATTGGATGCAAGAAGAAGATGCAAATCCCATCTGTTAAACAAAATGCAATGCTGGCAAAAGTTGGACTCATTTTATTCATACCCGTTGGACTCAGGGTCCAAGCCACTAAAAGGAGAGCTTTAGGAGTAGTTACCAGCAAGGAAACCTCTAGGTCTTTATGTGTGTGATCTTTCCACACCACATGCTCATACCAACTTTGTGGTTGTTTGATACTTGCAATAAGGATAAGACTATTTCATGATAAAATAAGGGGAAAAGGATTTTCCACTTTCTACTCCAAAGTAACCTTAAATGTTCACCCTGAAATAAAACCTGTGATGCTTTGAATTGTCCGGACTTCCTAAGAAAAGCAATGGTGATTTCAGTCCCATTATGGGAAGTATATGGTATGTATGAGGAAGTATCAGGGTATAGCACATCTCTAGTATTATACTTTCTCTTTGATGAATCTCATCCTCTCTGTTTGCTGCAGTGGTTGCTCAGGGTAGTTCTAAGCATCTGTGTTAAACTCAGAGGAAACGGAAGGATACTGAGCAAGAAGGACTCCATAGCAAACAGTCAAGAAGCAGGAGAAACAGTCAGGGTGAAGGGGGATGTGCAACTGTGTCAGAAGACGGGGCTGAGGAATTGCGGAAAAGCCTGTGCAAGGGCTAGGAGGTGAAAAAAGACAGCAGGCATTGCCTCGGCACCCTGCCACAGGAGGTTTTCCAAGATCTGGTGGCTCTGTTATGGTGGCTGGGCTTCACTGCTAATGGTGTAAACAGCTGACAACTGTGAATGAAGGCTGTCCCCGAGTTCAGCCCAAAATTTCAGTTTCTTACGTGTCCTGTATGTTTTCTGTCTTTGGGAATTGTTACTCTCTCATATAACTGCATGTGGTTCTTATTCCTGTAATTTACTACAACCCAGTTATCCCCACAGGCACTGTAATTACTGAGAGCTGGAGCTTTGCTGATACTCTATGGTCCATCCCAGGAATATGACATACTGGGTTCAAGATACACATGGACCTGTATGTAAAGGCAGCTGGAGATGGAAAATGCTGTTCTGAGGCCACCTTCAATGTTTCAAAAATAAAGGTGTTTTTTCTTCTAAACAAAGCCCTGTGAATACTTTTTTTCTACCATAACAGAACTGTGTAAGAATATTTCTTTTCAGATTGGAAAAACTTATAGAGGTATTTTTATTTTTCTGCTAGAGCCCATTTCCCGGTCTGATACGAGGGTCCAACCTGCCTCTCAGAAATCTTCATGAAAGAAATCTTTATTTATAACTAATGTTTCTATGAAATGTTTCAACTTTGGCATAACACTGCACTTCAATAAAAAAACTTAATAAAAAATATTCTGGCCAGCTCTACGTATAGTGTCCTTTTCATTAGCATTACAGAAAGAATATTTTCCTCTGAGCTACTTATACTCTTAAGCTGTCATTATGCCAGCAGTGAGCATTCTCCTTCTGGCTGGCACTGCAGCCCCGTTCCACCGGGGTGTAAATCACGAAACCTATGTTAGCTTCAGTGATGTGCTGTAAGAAAACATTTGTTCCCCGAGTCAGCCTGCCCCAGAGGAGAATCTGTCCCACTGATTTGACTTTCTTTTTGATGTTTGCTGTCCTGCATTCCTCCTCTGTCCTGTTATTTCTTCCTGCTCCGGTGCCTCCACTCAAGAAGCAGCACGTAATACAGAAGAGGACTTTTTTTCCCTCCTTCAGCAAGCCTGATTGAGACTTCCATTTCTTGCCCTGCTTGTTGATCCAGCAGAGCTAAGCTCATATCCTTCATAATTGAAGGCGACGTGACAAGGCTCTCTGGGGACTATCCCTGCACACTACATGAATGAACAGTCCTATAAATGGTCAGATATTTTTCCACTACTTTAACTTCTCTATTGTGTTTTTCAGCTCTCGGAAGACAAAGAAGATTACTCTGTTTCAGCCTATAACATGTTGAATTTGAAGAGCTCTTTCATCCCCATTTTTTAAATGATTGTTGATATAGCTGTAATAAGTAATCTTTCTCATCAAGAGATGTCTGAGTGCTCTTCCACTGTGGTAGATGCTGCTATTCCCGTTTATGCGTGGGGACATTGAGGTGGAGAGAACTTACGGATCTTGTTTTTGTGGTGCTCAGCACTGCCGTCTCCAGGTGAATTTTTGTGATCTGGGACACCCAGCCATTCCCTCCCCGGCAGAGCTGGTAACAAGGCTCTGGAGAGCACAGTGCCTTTTCCTACGGCCACGGAGCAGGACAATGTCATGGTCATGAACTCCTGGACTAAGGATCAGCGTCATTTCCGTGTCCTTCTTCTGTCTATTTAGCCATTCACCACTCTCACCTTGGTCCTCTGCAAAAGGACGTTTGGGCAAGCAGCAAGGTCACAGATGTCAGAGTTGGGAGATGACCCCAGTCATCTTACTGGCCGTTTGGTTCCCTGCTGCAGACCCAGACTCGTTCCCTGCAGTCCCAGCAGCAGGAAGGAAACATTTTGAAGGGTTTCAGCCTGCCAGAGGCTGCAGGAATTTTTTTGCACCTCCTTGACTTTGTAGGACCTTTGCTATCATCTAGATGCAAAAACATATCAAGGGGCTTTCTGTTGCGTACTATGAGGAAAGCCTCTGCTGTTGGGATGTTTCAGACCAGGGCAGATGGTGTAATCTTCCAGCCCTGCTTCTCTATCCCCATTGCTATTGCAACCCAGGCACCCTGAGGGCTGCAGCCATGAAGTACAGAGGGAAAAGGCTGGTCCTGGTGTCCTCCCAGGAGCTGCCTGCACACTCCTTGGGTGGCCAGTCGCCCAGAAGGGCAGCGCTGGCAAGCTGCCTGTCTCTCAGTCCTGGGGTGGCCACCTGTGACCAGGAGCAAGTGACAGGTTTGTTAAAGCCTGTTGAAATGGGTTAGTGATGTGGTGGCATTTTCTGGGGCAACAAGGCTCAGCCTGTGCTGCCCCTTGGTCCAGGCAGCTCTGAGCAGCAATCAAAGGACTCCGGTTTTCACCAGAGCTAAAATGGTTTGGACATGAACTCATATCTCCACATGCTGACCTCAACTTACCCTCTTTCTGGCTGCAGTATCTCATGGGAAAGACGGCCAGGGCCATTGGCTGATTTTCCCTGTAATTATGCCATGCAATAACATTGAATAACTCTGTCTGAAGATGTCTTTTCCCTTCCTTACTCCAGATCTACTCTTTCCCTTGCTTTTTCTCAAAGTATTTTCACTCTAAGTGCTCTGCGGTGCTCTCTCACCTACCCACACACACCTGCCATGGCTGTCTTTCAGCCAAGGGATTTTGGAGGGATTAAGCCCACAGACAATATTATCAATGTCCTGTCCCCTCCCTGAAAAGCGCTGTCTTCTGATATTTGCATACACTTCTCACCGCCTGCTTGGAGTGCCTGACCTGCAGAGACATTTTGGAAAAGAGGATCAACTGTTCTGTGCAGCTGCTGGCCAGGCAGTGAGTCAGGGCTGAAGCTGGGATGCTGTGAGCGGAGCTGCAGCCACCAGTGCTGCTCTATGCAGATGGACAAGCCAGCCTGGATAAGGAGGAACAAAGACATTCCCTCCAACCCAGAGCCAAAATAAAAAGAAACCCAGGTTAAAAAAAAAACAAACAACACAACAACCTGCTTTGCAATACTTCTCCATAAGCTGTCATAGACAGAAATGAGTCCTTTCCTATAGTTAACTTCCTGCATTTACAAGAAAGTGGAAATTTGGAAGAAATTCTTTGGCAGCTTCTAATAGCTGAAAGGTCCTGAACTGGGCAAGGACATCTAGAAAGACTCAGCCTGTATTAACACCAGCCCCATCAGTCCCCTGTCGCATGGCTTGTTCTGTGGTATACATTCAGCCTCCATTTGCACCCAAGGAGAAAAAGCTTTTTTCCTGCTACTGCAGTGACCTACATGTAGTCTCCATTGCTCTGAGTCTATCGCGTCTCACCTTCACCTCCCTCCAACCTAATGACATACATTCCTCTTCCCAGCTGAAGCCTCTCTCTTACCACTGTGTCAGAAGATTTCTTCAGCATCTTTCAGTCTTCAGCTCAGCTTCAGCTTCAGCTGTCCCCAGCTCATCAGAGCAACAGTCACTACAGGCTTTGCTCCCACTCCATGGCTTCCTCCTGTAACTTGGCTGCTTCTCTCTGTGCCCGCAGCCTCATGTGTGGCATGCATCTCCTTTGCTCGGTGCGGTGTGGCACTGCTCAGCTCCTGTTGCCTTCCGCAGGAGTCCTTTGAACGTGCTTTGCAATGG
The DNA here is from genome assembly GCA_013400195.1 of Aramus guarauna. Lineage (NCBI taxonomy): Eukaryota > Metazoa > Chordata > Aves > Gruiformes > Aramidae > Aramus > Aramus guarauna. The sequence goes on along the minus strand of VXBL01004267.1, from coordinate 44,681 downwards.
TTCTAGCCATGAAAATAATGCTGTGCAAATGATTTCAGCAATCAAACAAAATTCTTTTTATTTTTGCTGTTTCTAGAAAAGAACAGAGAAATTTAAACCCGTAAGAGTCTTTGGGTGAATCTTGGTGGGGTTTTTTTTGTGAATGAGTGGAGGGTCAGGTCAAACTCTGTTTCCAGTGGACAAAACATAGTCAGCAGTGCTGTAGTTGTAAAGGTTGTAAAGGGTTAGAGGAACATGCCTTTCTTCTCATCATCCCTCCAAATTCTGCAGAAATCTCTCTATCGGATTTTATTGCTATTTTTTGTGGCGAATTGAGGTCACTCTGCTGGGTGTTTTATAACATACACAAACATGAATGAGGGCTGATGCTGCCTGCCAACCTTTGTGCCCAGCGGTGGTACAAGACCTGCTGCTGGTGTAACCTCCTGCAAGTGCAAGTTCCTCCTCAGGCTGGTTAACAAACACCCACTTCTTCCACAAGCGACGTATCATGATCTCAACCTCAGCACCCAGCTGCTACATTGTCACTGTAACAATAGTGCTATTGTAACTGGAAGGAGGTGATGTTTTCCAGGGATTCATTGATCAAGAAAGGCTCTGAAGTGTGTGAGATCTGAAGAGAGCAACAAATGACAATTCAGCATAAAGGCACTCTCTTTCCTTTTGGGAGAGTGGGAAAGGAGAATAATATGATCTAATAAAAGGGATTACATTTTGTCCCTACATACCTTGCCTTTCCAGCCCAGAAACAGCCTGGAACAACCTAGTTTGGCCAAGATATAGGTTTAGCAACTGTTGAATTGCTTTCAGTTGTACAACAGGCAATTGGAAGTGTTGGAGGCAGCAGAAGGGAATTGGGAATAGCTATTTACCCAGTCCTGGTGCTGCTTATTTTGATTAGCTTTCTTCTCCTTGCACCACTGTTGCACAGAACCTATTTGTTCCCATGTTTAAGTGTGCAGGCATGACTACTTGAGCCAAGGGTTACTCAGGTATCTGTGTTTAATTGCACGCACAGTTGCAGGGTTAAATGTTCAGGCAAGCAATTCCTGCAGCTTTGGGCTCCTTTTGAAGCACGATCCAGTGAACCCCTTGCAGTCTGTCTGGACTGCAATGACAGCCTCGCCAGCCAAGCACTGTATCTCCTTTAAAGGCCAAGCTGTCGTGTCTTACACACCAAACCTGAAGATCCAGCAGCCCCCTCTTCACATTGCCCAGCCTGTATCTGAGGCATTCACCCACAGCCTCGTAATCTTGCGCTCTCTGCATCACGTTGCCCGCTTGAGAAGCTGACAGCTGGCATGGGCAGGGGGCGGAGGGGCAGGCTCCTCACTTTTCCTATCCCGTGACACCGTCCCAGGGAGGATGCCATCCCATCTGTCTCTTATTACATACGGGCTGGAAAAAGGAAGAAGCACCCACTTAGCCTGTTATTACCTTAGGAAGAACCTGGGTCTTGTGATTAAGGAAACAACTGGGGGCTGAGGACTCCTGCTCTCTGACTCTGGCTCTGACACCTTTGTCCAGATGGCCTTGGGCAAGTCGCCTGAACTCCAGGGGAGTCTGGCCCGAAGGTGTTTTCCTCCATCCTGTTGCCTGCCTCACCTCTTTGCATTAATGTGCCTATGTACCCCTGAGGACCGCTGCTAAGGTGTCTGGGCAATTAAAAAAAAGCAAGCACTCTGGCACTAGGATCATAATGGATCCATGTACCATATTTCCCACTTCCACGGGAAAAAAAACCAAAAAACCAGAGTGTGCCACAAAAGAAAACAAAAAATAGCAACGGAAATATCTGCTGGAGTTTGTCAGTTGTTGGAGAAAAAAATTACCCTGCTTATCAAAGTATGTGCTGTCTCATGCAACACAGTGCTGACCCCACGCTTCTGCAACACCAAACCAAAGATATCCCACTTCTGAGATTAGGTTTTGTCATTACACTCTTTTTAGGTTTGGATTTGTAGTTCCAAGATGGGAATACCTTCCCACTGCCCCTCACGGGCCCCCTGCCACACCTATCATAATCTGTAGGGAAGGTGGGAGACAATAGTGGGATTTGCTCTCTCAGTCTGTGATTTGAAATCTGCTGCATTTCTTTACTGTTGGAGAAAAAAAAGAGCTTCTTGTATATTAGTGTTAAGTCTGTTTTCACCCCACGCCTCCTTCCACATCTCCTCTCATTTCTTTTAAAGACAGCTTGACTGCGGGTGTGAAATACAGTGTGGGGAGTCCATACATTACTTCCCTTGCAGTAAATCAAGATTTTTGTTATTTTGCAGTCATTTTGCCTGAGCTATTTACGTAGCCTTTCCTAGGTGCAGGCCTGGGCTGTTTGCTGGGAGATTCAGGACCCGGTTGAGTCGTCAGTCCCCGCTTTCCTTCTCAGGGCAGTCGCTTCAGTGCAGCCACTACCAGTCTCCACCCAGGTGCATACCAAACCAGGCTTGTGCGGTATGAAAAATGGAGCCATTCCGACACTTCTTTTTCATTCCTCCACCTGATCCTCTGAGGAGAGCTCCAGCTATCAATTATATGGGAAATTGGAGCCATCTGTGGGGCATGGGGAGCTTTATCTTTGCATGCTGTGCACAACAATGATATGAACCGGGAGTCCCATAGGAAAAACACTATTATTATTTAAAGAGCTATCGGCTGTCATTGCTCTGCCCTCCGCTGAGCTCTCTGCAGCTTTCTGATTGCCTGGCTGCTTGGATTTGCACTGATTTATTGTACTTACATAAATAGGATGACTAATGTGTTTTCCAAATGGTAATTCCACACCCAACAGTAACCCCACTCTTTGTTCTGCATGACCCCTTGGGTGTTATTTTCTTTCCCGTATCCATCCTGAATTGCCTTGTTTCTCTTGGGCTTCAAGGATGTCTTCAGTATCTTCAGGAAGCTTGGATTGCATAGCAGTGGCTGCTCATTGCTGTGCAAAGGGCTGCGGTTTCTGATCCTGGTTGGGCTACTGAATTGTTTTCCATGTGTGGCTGCAGAGCTGCAAATTCACTGGCACCTCTCCCTGGCAGGGCTGGGAGACTGTGTCTGGAATCACTGTGCCTGGTTTTGTCCCCCTCAGTACAAGAAAGACATAAGCAAAATGGAACAAGGTCCTCTTGGTGAATGACTGCCAAGATGGTCAGGGAGCTGGAGCACTGGATGTAAGAGTATTTGTGCAGCCTGGAGAAGAGGAGGCAAAGGGGGATTTTACTGTTCTTTTCACCTGGCTGAAGGAGGTTATATGGGAGATGAAGTCAGGTGCTTCTCAGAGGTGCACAACGTTAGAGGACAGGGAGCAAAGGATACTGGTTGCGGCAAGTAAAATTACTCTTCATAAAGAAAAATAAATTCCCCAGGAAGATGGTGCAGCACTGAAACAGAGTCCAGGGAGTCTGTGGATCTCCACCACTGGAGAAATTAAAAATTCAAGCGGACAAGGCCCTGAGCATCCTACTCTAGCTTTGATGTTGCCCTGCTGAGAGCAGGGGTTGGAGCAGACAACATCCTCAGTCCCTTGCAACCTGACTTACTCTGTGACTCTGCCCTCTGTCCCTGTCTCCCAGGAAAGCACCAGGAAAAGGAGGGGAGCCTCACCCAGCTCTCCTCTTCCCTACTCGCTCTGTGTGGCTACCCATTCTAAAAGAGTGACGGGAAAGGAGATTTTGAAAGGACAGGCAATAAAACTCCCTCTCCCTATTAACATTACCTGACATGACGGTCTTTTCAATTTGGCCAGAAATTTTTCTGTAGGGAAAAGGAGAAATTGGGCAATGCCTTGCATTTTCACAAGCCCGAGGTGGGCTGAGCTAGGGCCGAGCAAGTGGTGGGGAAAAAAAGCAACAGGTCAAACAAACTTACTGTGAGGAAGTTTTCCCAGTTGTGAGTTCAGGGCAGAGGAGGGGATTTATTTATTGAATAAATCACTGTCTTATGCTGTCTCTGCGTTTGTCTGTGGCTTTATCTATTAAATGGAGCCATTAGGAGAACTAAAATGCTCCCCAGAGTCATTCAGGATGAAAACACTTTCCCTTATGTCCCAGCTACTTCTTACCACCAGAAACAATTTCCTGTCTCTCGGAGGCCTTTGCTATACACTGCATGTAAGTGATGGCCTGGGACGGCTGAATGGTGCCGTCCTAAATCTCTGCTTTGTCGCACATGATGAGTTAGAATAAATGCAATAAATTGTGGTGTGTCGGTAATGGGAAAAGCAATGAAGCAAGGTCCAAAACAAGAGGAGGCCACTTTGCAAATAATAATTCCACAGCTGATAGCTCAGTGGCGATCGGAAAGCCATGGCGGTGTGGTGGCCAGTCCATCCCCTCATGTGAAATGGGCTAGGGGCTTTGGTCCAGCCCCTTGCCAGAGGCACGCGTTAGGTACAAAAGGGCTACAACCAGTGTGCCTGGAGGCAGATTCGGCAGCCTCTGCTTCTTGCCTTTAGGTGCTTCATACGTATTAGGATGAAAACATGTTGGAAGTGACCTGGGGGATGTCGGCACTGACATGAGGCCAGTGCAAGCAAAGTAATTAAACCTGCTCGTTCTTTCTTACTGCATTGCAAGTAGAGTTACTGGGAGGATTTCATTCAATGTCAGCGGGATTAACAATCATGTCCCCCTCAGTCAAATTTTGCATTAAAATCTTTTCCCTTAGAAGACATCTTCTGGCTTCTCCACTCTGATGGGACCTCAAGCCAGACTAAGAGTGGAGGCTGATCTGTCCATGCCTATGCCTTACATTTATAACTAACTCCTCCAAAAAGTCAGGTTGCTAAGCTCAAAAAGCCAGGTTGTTTTAGGATGCTGACTAAAGCGATTAATTTTCTAAGAGATCAAGGAAACTGAGAGAAGGCAAAAGAGGAATAAGGGGCTCTAGAAAGAAGCGTTCTCTGATTATTGTGTCTTTGGCTCTCTACTCCTCTTGGCCTTGCTCAAAGCGCAGCTCCAAACCCGTCACTAGGTCCCACTTCCCCCCTTCCAGCATCTCCTTCTTCTTGCAGGCTCGAATCTCCCGTCCCCTTGGAAGCATTTGGATAACTACCCCAGAGGGACCCAAGTCCCTCCCATGTCCTCCAGCCAGCCTCCACCCAAAGCAACATCACACAGCTGCCAACAAAGATATAAAACTATCCATCTCATGAAAAAAACCCTTCTCTTTTCTCACAGGCGGGTTGGGCTTGCTGCTCAGCCTCCTGCAAATAAGCCCCTCTCTGGCTGTGTCGGTGCGGGAGTGCCCTGGCTTTTGGCTGGTACCCGTGGTGGCCGTAAGGAAGCATGGATGCTGCTGGCGGCGTGGAGGAGGCATTGTGAGTGCTGCTGAGGCATCGCCGGTGTAATCAGGTGGTGTCTGCGGTCGGTGCTGAGCCCCCTCGGTGCACACCGCAGCCGCGCTATCTGGCACCGGCTCATGCGTACACGGCTGGGACTGCTGCAAAGGCAGAGCCTGCTGTTGCTGTCAGGTCAGGAGAGACTTTTCAGGGCACCGCAGGCAGGGGAGCAAGTTAAAAAATTATTCAGTTTGCTGAGAGTGCTTTGGATGAGAAAGCAGGTTTGTGATGGGGTGAGGAGTGTGAAAGTGTGATCTGTGGTAATGACAGAGCATTTGTCTACTTCTGTCTCCTATACTGACCAAAATCTTTTCAGACAAGGGGCATATTTCCACATCAGAAATTTAAAAATTCAGGGAGACAGAGAGAGATATCTTTCTCTCTTTCCCACCCATCCCACAGCTCAGATCGATAGCTGGTGTCTCCTTGTTCTGACTTGCACAAGACAGACAAACAGCCCTATGGTCAGCCAATATCTCTTTCAAAACTCAGCCAGAGAACCAAGGTCTGATCTACTGTCTTCCTTATACCGCCAGAACCTTGCAGGGCTCCCCAGCTCCATTTAAGAAATATGAAGCTGTGACCATGTTTATTCATCAGCAACTGTATGGGATTTATTTTTTCCTTTCCCTGGCCTGACCCCATGTTGAATCACACACGCACGCACACACACACGTTGTTGGCAAGCTGCAAAACATGCAGGCTACAGCGAGCATTTCATGTAATACCTTTACAGGATTAAATATTTGAACAGTTCCATTAATCTTGCAGTCAGCTGCACCAAACTGCATTACCCTCACCAGCAACAGCTGGAGGAGCAAGTGCCCAACCACCCTGCTAACATGTTCACTCTCCCTTCCCACTTTGGAGTCCCTGGTAATACACTCTGGGGAACTTTTTACAGAACCAACATACCCCACTGGAGACTGCTCTGTCCTCAACATCTTTTGCAAATTGCTTAGTGAAAGAGATCCCCTCTTATTACTTCCCTTCCTTTGTCCGGTGCACAAGCAAGCAGCAAGCATGCTGCAGGCTGATCAGCAAACTGTGCGGAGCGTGACAGCAGGAGAGAGGGAACACAGGCAAACGGTCCAGGCAGAGGAGATCCAGCTCCTCACTTCCCTCCTTCTCCATGGCTATCTCCTTCCAAAAGAGATGCAAATCAGCGTTTTCTTGGATCACGGCTTTAAGATGTCAGTCACGGGCCCTTCCCGCAGCCCATTTCTTATCCCAGCCTGCTTGTGTTCAGCTTCCCCACCAGCAGAGATGAGATTGCACAGGTTCAGCTGAGAGGTGCTGAGTGCTGCGCTGGTTTTCATGGGTTGAGGCTCTGGCTCAGATCTATTCAGCACATCTTGTCTTTCCCTAACTCCTCTGCAGTCCCTGTCATGCACAGGAGAGGCAGCACTAGACTTGCGAGGTGGTTCCAGCTTCCCAGCCGTGTCCTACTGCAGGACAAGGGCAGGGTATCTCTGCTGAAATGAATGATGTGTGAGTAAAGTTGACACAGGTGGGAAGAGGAGAATCAGGCTTCAGGTTTGTCTGCAAAGTATAATCATCCGGCAGTTTCTGCAGGCTGCATAATGAACCTGCTCAATGTAAAAGTAATGCAGTTTCTTGTGATTCTGGAACGCCTCCTCATTAAAATTGTACATTCACCTTTCTTTAAAAAGTGACATATGAGTATGTGCATATTGCATCATATTAAAAAGCAGAGAAAAACTGCAAACACCATCTCACATTCCGAGGTAGAGCAAATACTGTTGGCATCCCTAATATGAAAGTTTTTAATTTAATAGTTTATATTCCATTAGCATCCCTCATCTATCAAACCTGAAGTGCATAAATGTAGCATGGCATACAGTACTTTGCATTTGCAAAGGCAGTGCTGTGAGGTGCATAAGAAAATATTTCTTGAGGCTCTAAAAAGCCATTTTCAACATGATCTTGTATTTGCAAAACTAAAAAGGAGACTGGAAGTGAATGGACTGTACAGATATTATGAGAAACCATTACAGAGTTACATTTCACAGACTCTCCACAAACATTTGCCTGTTTACCTACTGGCCAAACGATTGCCTTATCTAATGATCCATCTAGTCTGTTACTGTGCTGCTCCCAAAAATATCAATGGCACTTGTTTAAGAGGCAAATAGTGCCTACAAACACATTTTCCTAGAGGGAAGCTACTTCATGATGTTTCAGACTGTGATCAGCATATGATCAGACGTTGGTGTCCTTAGTTTGTTGAATCCTCTAATGGAAATCTTCAAATACTTAGAAGTCTTTAAAGATCTCTATTTTGGGATCTAAAATAGGCAATCCTGTAAAAGAGAATGAATTTTTAGCTACCATGTGTTGAGCGCTCTCTGAAAATTAGGGTCCTTTTAAAGGAGAGTAATAAAAATCCTGCTGCCCTAAATCACTGCATGTTTTGGAAAATGCTGGCTGCTGCTTTTGGAGAAGATTAATAGCCTTTGGGGATGAGCAAAAAATGTTTCATCTCCTTTCATTTGTGTACAGAAGTCCATTTATTCAGACGCCCATTGCAGGTAATTCAAAGGATTACACATAAGGTTAGTACTCCCCTGTCACGTGTTTGATTTTATACATAATAGGGGGCATTCTGCTGGGCCATGCGACACTAGTCAATAACATAAGCACAAGTAGCAGCTGAATGAAATTAAAGGAAGACAAAACCCCTAACACAACTATTTGTCTTGGCAGCATACAGCTGTCCAGTGGGACTCTGCTGCAGAAAGCCACTCAGGCAAGGTCAGACTTTGATAAAGGATGGATACTCTGTGACTACTTGAGCTGCACGTGATAAAGTAAAAGTAATCACCCATGATTCAAGATAAAAACCCATTTCCACAGAGCCCCCAACCCTTTCTTCCTCTGCTTTGTGTACAGCAAGCATTACATCAAGAGTCATCTGTCATTAGACAACGCTCGGACCGTTCCCTGACTTAGCTACACAATAGCTTCTCTTCAAAGGGAGATTTCACCTGCAATGCTGTGGATAGCACGATGGTCCCCGACTCTTGTATGCCCTCAGTAGTAATTGGAATTAATTTAACACCGGGATGGTAGGTGCAGTATGGGGAGGGATCACTCAATCACTGCTTGACTACTTCAAATCATTGCTTTGTCATCTAACCCGATACAAACAAGTATTGCCTCAAGTCCTCCCGGGAGTTTGTTCCTGGCTCGCATATGTAGTATCTGTGGAGGTGCTCACACTGTGGAGGGCTCACACAAACCAGGGCTGCTTCAGTAACCTTCAGATGGTGAACAAAGTGGATGGACACAGTCCTTCTGCCTCTTGACATGGTGGGGAACCAAACTTCTCCCAGAGACATCAGGAATCTTGAAGCTCCTGGGAGTGACTGGGAAGCAGGAGCTGCTCTAAGCACTTAAGAAAGCACCCATCTCTAAGTCAAGACTTTCGGATGCTCCAGGTGAAAGGTCTTTCCATAGTGCACTTCATTGATCTTCACCACAAAATGCGTCAGGGCTCAGTCTGTATTCAAGCCCGGTGTCTAGGGAAGGAGCTACGGAAAAAGCTCTGGTTCAAGTATTCATGAGATTTGAGGGCAGGTGAGGAGACCGGGATTTGCACTTGCATTTTATGCTCTCCTCTGTCTCTTTAATTTGGTTAAAACAGAACATCACCCTGTATGTGAAAATCCCTACATGGCTTTGAAGTAGACAGTTGAGCCAAAACCCTGGATCTAAAGGCAGTCTGTACATCAAAGTGGGTATTTGTTCACAGTCCCAGAGCACCTTCTGTATCTTCATCCCTGCCTAGTGGAAACAAGTGAACAAAATGCACCAAAAAAATCCCACCAAGAGAAACTTAGCTATTGTGATAAGCAGAAATTTTGCAAGAAACCAACAGAAAACGACAGCACACAAATCCCAGAAGGTGTTGTTTCAGACAGCGCTACAGATGTGAACACAGAGAGCAGATGCTTTGAGACCAGCTGGGAAGGACTGAAGTCAAACAAAGTCAGTTGCATTGTGCTAGTTTAGAGCCACCAGGTAGAGCTGAAACCTTGAACCACGAAACCTATAGCTCCTTCTCACAGTCATCACCAAACACCTACGTGTGCAAAGAGGCTGAATCCCCCACGACTCAAGTTGATATCCTCACATCAAATGCACTTACAGATCCCTAAAGGAAACTCCTTGTGAGCTAAGTATGACAGGACATCTGCCATGCGTTCAAAGTAAACTCTTGCATGCTTGCATCCATTTCAGAGTGGGATTTCAGCCCTGTATGCAAGGGTGGATTTGAAGTTTGTTTTAGGGGATTATCAGCTCACCATTTCTTCTGCACTCTCTCCTTCCAGTCTCCATCACAAGAGCCTTCACACCTAATGTCCAGCTATGGTCAATGCCCCAGTTTGTTTTGGTAGCTTCAGTCTGTTTGTATCTCTGCATTGTTTGTCATTAGTGAAATACTTTCATCCTACACTATGTGCCTGGTTGCAATCCATACTTCTGGCACTCAGCTTTCATGCAATGTGGCCCTTTTACTTGCTTCTTTTCCTGCAATATTGTGGTGTAGCTGGCATCAGCTTCAGACAAGAGTCGTCTTCTGTAGGAGGCAGATCCTAGGCTTTTAGGTCGCAGCTTCCATTCCCTTTCAATCTCACCTGTGAACTTCAGAGATAAATTGGCTCTGCCATTTCCTTCATCAAAAGGGCCCTGGAGACATCTACGTTCACCTGGGGAAATTAGACTTTTGGAAAATATAGGTTCTCCAATACAACGCACCAGATTGCAGTTGGAGTGTGTCAGGCTGGAGGTGGATTCTGCGCAATGCTTCTCTGTGAAGGGACAATGAATTTCTGGAAGGAGACAGCTAGCACCTCTCAAGCCAAACTACCTCATACAGAACTTAGTACCTCTGATATTGCTGCAGATGGCCTTTAACTCTTCTGCCTGGGCCCTGAGACCAGAAACAGGCCAGCAACATTAGGTCACATCCTTAAGGTGAGATGTCCATCTGAGGCTGCAGAGCCAAATCACAGCCTCAAGCCTTGTAGCCCCTGCTATGCTCCCTGCTGGGCACACCCCATGAAGAGCAAAGCGTGCAGCTTGGGGATCGCATCGATCCATGTCCCTCCCAAGTGGTGGGAGCAGGCAGTGTGAAACCCTTCTCCCTGCTCAGAGGACAGAGGGGTTCCCACGCTTGTCTCTTGGGGACCTGCAGGCTGGTGCTGGAGTCCCACACCTTTGCTGGTGGTTGCTCCTGGGAAAACCAACTGTTATGTTTCACCCAAACAGGCAAGAGCAAGCTGGCTCAAGACCAACCTGAGGTGTGAAAAAGGAAACCAAATGCAGAAGGAAATCACTCTCAGTTTTAAAATAAACTCTTTGAACTGAGGCTACCCCAATATCACAGCAGGCAGTCTACCTGCTGCTGTCTTAAATAACCACAAATAGAGCTGTGGGCATGTGTGACTGAAGATACAAGGTGATGCACACACATACAAATAATTATATCTGTATATATACGCATTACATACCTTTGAACTCACAAATATATATTAACTGCATTTTTACATAATTCTGTTATACTACAGTGAAGCAGATGAGCTGCTTTTGTTGCAAGCAGTACATGTGAGGTTTTCAGAGCAGAAAAACAAAAGAACAAAACTCTGCAACCTCACACTGCCCAAGAGTAGTTTCTAATTACAGTCACTGTTACAGATCACTACTGCTGAGGGATGCAAAAGAGAAAAGCTGAAAGATGATGGCAGAATTGCCAGCAGCTTTCAAAACAACCTGTGGGTTGCTAATGCAGAGTACTGAAGCCTCTGAGCACAAGAGACAAATAGAAATACGGAAGGGAGGAGAATGCACTGGCCTGTCACATAGTCATTGATAGGGCCCCAGAATGAAAACTTTTCATCCACATGCAGTCATTAACTAACAAAGAACTGAAAAACCTGAAATGTGAGCTTCTAGCAGGCATACGAAAAGTCATAAGGATTTCTGAGGAGGTAAGAAACTAAATAATTAGAAGAATATATTTGATATTTATTCAATAGTGTGTTGAAACATTCACACCGTGAACCAGAACAGACCTGATCTCAACTATGCCAAAATAAATCTCAGTTTCAGTGCACACAGGGAGCCATAGGACCAGAATACAGATCACTGAGCCTTTTTTACCATTCTTTTATACTGGTTTTATGCTATATTTACACTGAGAGTTATTGCAGCATAGTGGAATGAAGAATGAGTCTGAGTACATTACACATTTACAGAAGAAAAGCCACTTTATTAAGCTAATACTTAAGAATTGTGATACAGACCAGTAATACCACCCCAGAGACAGACTGCAACTACTAAGAGTTGTCCCTTTCTATTGTTTATTAACCTTTAACTAACGTTTATTTTCTAAAGAAAAACTTCAAGAGCTTGAAGTCAAACTTATTACAAAAGTATGACAGTTTTCAATCTAACACATCTCAACAGAGTTGGGCAGAGATGGAGGCAGGCACCCAGAGGAACATGGGCTTTGGGCAAAGTCCTGCCCTGGGCAACATGGGACACCGCAGGGTTAAAACAGGAGAAAAGGATACGGAGGTGATGGCAGGGCCCAGAATATAGCAGAGAGAGGGGACGGTCAGCAATGGACCCAGCAACAGCCTGTATATGGACAAGCCTGGGATGGGAAAAATTTGTAAGACATTGGAAGTGGAGCTTTAGTCTTTTTTTTCTACCCATCCTTTAATGGGTAGGATTCATTTTCCTTAATATCAGCCATTTAAAAATTAGTCTGATGTCATCGTCTAGGCTTGTGTAGACAGTGAAGAGAATGAACAACCTAATACGGGATCAATGAATTTGCTTCCTGAAGTGCTTTCTTCTGTCTTGGCCAGGTTATTTAGGGAGCTGTGTAACTTCTAAATGGTTGCAGTTAAGAGAGATGATTCCCACCCTTAATGGGTGGGACTTTTTGCTGCAGGTGTGGATGGACTGCTCCAGAAAAGTTTGAATTTTGAGACATTCTGCAGGGGAAAGGCAGACAAAGCATGGGTAAAACAGAGAAGCAGTCTCAGGAAGAGATGTGGGATTAGACTGACCTTAGATCTGGTGAGAGTCTGAGGTCTGAACTTACAGTAGGTCTTTAAGACTGGCATTGTATATAGTTCTATCTAGTTAGTTGCGATGAAATAATGGGATGAAAACATTGCACAGAAAGCTGAGTCTTGGCCTCGTCAGGAGTGTCACAGCTGGGCCAGGAGTGGGACGCAGGAGTTGCAGCTGTTTTTTCCATACCAGTTTAGTCCAGAATCACAGAGTGTTCAGGCTGGGATGAGGACTGGTGACTCTGTTTAAAGATTTTTATTTAGCTCAAGCCTATCTATCAGTGCATCTACCAGAGGCCCAGCTCTGAAAGAACGTGATGAAAAGCAGATGCGAGGGGAAAACCTTTGTGCCAGTGGAAGCACCTTCACTGAGTTCTGCAGTGCTGAGCTTGGTTTGCCCCAGCGTAAAATCAAGATCAGCCATCACATTTACTGAGCTGCAAAATCAATGGTTAAAGACACAACACAGACAACTATAGGAGCTCTGACAAGAAATGATAAGGGGATGGAAAATTAAGAAGAACCTAAAAGAAGCCAAGAGCTGAGGTTGATACTATAATAATACTTCTTTTCATCAGAAAATCAGTTTATTAAACCTTTCCTACCCAAGACAGAAGTGTTGTCTCTCACAGAAAATTGTGTTTTTGCTGAAAAGAAAAGAAAAAAGGACCAGGCTGAATTTTTTGGAACTTCATGTATCAGGGAGCTCTGTGACATCTTTTTGGTATTATTGTGATTTTCCCTGCTTTTTCTCATTTAATCTGATCTTACCTTTCTCTCTCTTGTAGCTGCCATTTTCTTTCATATCTACTGGCCCATCTGTCTCCTCAGTTAATTCATCAACATTTTTCATCATTGCCTTGCCAGTTTCTTGTCAAGTCTCCTGTAACAGGCGTGATCATTTCCACACCTCCTTAGATCCCTTCCCCATGCAGATGCTGACTCACAGCTGTGCAAGCCTAACCTTATCCCAACACTAATGTCTTTGAAAAATTAAGTCTGGGTTTAGACTTGTATTCAGGAGAGGTGAATCAGGTCTGGAGTTTGATTTTTTTTTTTTGTTTTTGTTTTTTCCTAGTTTTTTCTATGCTATGTGATATAATTTTGGCCCATACACACTCTCTTGATGTTTCTATTTAATATTTATTTGGTACCACCTTTTTCCCCATTTTGTTTTTTCTCTTTCCTCTCTGGCAGACAAGCTGTTCAGATGAAAGCATTTTTAGCCTCACAAGAACATGCTTTGGCAATGTGGGGAAGTCACCATTTATGAATGGGGAAGTGAAGCACAGAGAAATTCAATGACTTGATCAAGGCCACAGTAAGAAAGCTGTAGCAAAGGGGGGGAATTGAATTTGAGTGTCCTGAGCTCATGCCTAAGGTGCAGGTTCATTCTTCCAGGTAAATAAATGACTGTATCACCAGGCATTACTGATATACTAACAGGTGATTTTGGCAATGCTAACTATCAGAAAAACCTAAAGATTTCACCCAGAATTGACCTGCAGTGGCAGCTTTCACACTTTCTGGGTTTTTTTTCTCTCTTCATGGAGGAGAGAGGGAACCAAATTAAAAAAAATGCAGTAAGGCTTACAAGTGTTGCTTCCTATCACACTCACTCCAAGGCTACTTCTCTTTTCAGAGGGAAAGAGGCTTTATTATTTCAGGGAGGAGTAGCACTGGAGGGTGCTGGCTGGGGAAGGTGACCATTTGACTTCTGCAGGCTGCTCTCTCCATGCAGAAGAGGAAGAGGTGCATCTTCAAGGGTCTGACTGAAAGGGAAAGCAGGCTGCATTACCAGCTTCTAGCAGCTTGCTTTTCGCTACCATTTTTAAAATTAATATGTTGCTGTGTTCTTTTCTACTTCATGTAGCTTGTCAAGGACTTTTCACATTACCTAGAAATAGCACGTAATGCTATGTTTTAATAAAAGTAAACTAAATAGCTTGCCGCTGCTGGTTAAACACTGTCTACTTAACTCCTTGGTATCCAGATTTTTACATAAAGCACCCTATATTATCAAGAACCAGCATGATTTTGGAAATCTTTGGCACAATTGCTATAAAGTGTATTAGATATTTCAGGAGTTAAGGGGCAATTCTTCCTTTACGAAATAGCCTTTGCTATACGTCATTGAGAACTTCATACAGACAAGGTGCAGCTAAATCTGCCTGTCCGCTCTGGTGACGTTGGTGTGGTGAATCATTTGGTTGGATCCACGGGCTGAACTCTTTGCTGACGTCTTTCACTGGCACCAGCCAAGTAGGCGTGCATTACTTCGGGTAGCATCAGAGTGCTCTCTGCACAGTGCCTAAGGTCTCCCCTGGATGTAGGTTGCCAAGTCTTTCAGTTTTCTTGACATGTCCTCCACCTGTAATACTTCTGTAAGGACAGCTTGTAACACACGGCCTTGAACTAGATCCCTCCTAGAAAACCTGCGGGCACCCAGCCAGCTCCGAGTGGAAGTGCCAGTTCTTGTCATGATAATTTTGTTGCTCTCAACAGTTGCAATGTAACTCATTTTTACCCATATCAGTGCTCTTTCCTTTTCACCCAGGAAGCACCCTAGACGCTGATATGTTGGCATTTGCTTCATTTTTGTCCTTCTGCAGCCGGATTGAAGAACCTAAGATAACACAGTGAAATTTTTGCAATTTGGGTTCCTTGAATTTCATGCATTAGGATGTTCCTTGCCACTTGTATTGATTTCTATCTCCTTTCAGTGATAAAAATGAAGGCAAAGTAAAATGATAGATGGACATATACAAGAAAATTGTTGATATAGGCAACTTTTACACTGAGGGTCATCATCATAAAATGGCACATATTCGTGCCAATACTATTTCACAATACCACAAAGCAGTGATTCTCTGTGGACTAAAGCATCACTTCATTTTCTGAGTGTAATAACTTGAAGTAGATCGAATAGCTGATTCCCAGCGTTTCTCTGTATGTGTAACAGTTAAGATGCATTCACTGTCTCTGATTTCTCTTCACAATCGCTCGTATCTGGAGCTGCTTAGAAGATTAACGGCAACATTTTGGAAGCCTTTCTCTGTCATCCCCCCCACTTATTGCCTTTCAGAATACAAACCAACAGACTGCATTTACTAAAGGCTGAGCATCTTCCCAGCCTTATGTTGACCAACTGGACACACACACAATTTCTGGTTAAATATATTCCTTATCTCCTGAGCAGACATGGTGTAAGCAAATCTGTAAAGGTTTAACCCCCAGTACCATGGCACTCCTGACTGTGATTCTGCTTTATAACCTTTTTGAGTGAAATCTACATTTATGCTTGAGCTGATAAAGACTATATGGTGCCTGTGAAGGAGTTGGATAAGTTTATCTGAGAAGACACGATGTTTTACCCAAGCCCTGGCTTTTCTAGGAATCTCCAGGATTTTTGTTTTCTGTAGAGGACATGGGGATTATGGTGGCTTCCAAGGCAGAGAGGGCCACCGAGGGAGGACTCGTGCTCTGATCAAGGAGAAACTCCCTAATCCCTACCAGACCAAATGCACGACGACGTTTCCCCGTGTCCCTATTCTTTGTAGCACATCAGGAAGGCGAGGAGGTAGTTACAAACTGAGAAAAGCACAAAAGCGCCTGCTTTCTGCCAGTCCTGGGCTGCTGCTGCAAAATCCTTACCAGCAGCAAGGATGTGTCCCAGCTTATCCAAGGCGTGCATCACAGCAGGAGGGACAGTAATGCACGTCAGAGGGACGGTAAGGGGCAGTATGCAGGTACAAGCGGAGCCAGGATGGTAAGACAGGTAACAGCTTTTGTTAGACTGGCCTATTTAGTTAGGAAAAATGGGTAAACTATCAGGTTATAATCAATCACGAACCAACTGCCTAAACAAATGGCTGCATAAATCACTATGCCCTGGCACTTTTCCATCCAGCATTTGCCTGAGAATTTTGCTTTATAAATCTGGAGGACTACCAGCTTTATAAAGAGGAGAAACTACCTAGGGAAAATCTCCTACTGGGATGCCTTTCAGTAAGAGGGCTTGGACTGCTCGGGGTAGCTACCAACTGATTCTGCAATTTGCTGCCTCATTTCATTTTCCCAGCCTAGTACGACATAATCAATAATATCCTGCAGTCCAATAGACAAAAAGTGCAGACAAAGTACCTATCTGGGCTTGTGTTGTTTACTTTTAACTGTGGATTTCATTATCTTGTAATTTCCTTACTGCTCTACTGGGGATAAGACTGGATTAATCTGTCCCCAGTTCATATAATTTGGTAAGGAAAGCTTTAACAGTAAGAAATTATCAGTTTTCTAATGCACATTGCTAGTGTAATCATGTGACTGACTTCAGTTGGTTTTTTTCTCATGCACTTTATTCTTTTGTCCATTTATCTCACTTTTTTGAAGGTAGGGCTCAGGTGTGATATTCTACATGCCGATGAATTTTGAGATCCCTCTGGAAATCAGGAATGTATATTGTTTTCTTGTCATTTCTTTTCCTGTTCTTAGCCCCATTTTAATACATTAAAGATATTTTAATCCATTTACAATGTTTTTTACAAGATTCTTCCTGGATAACATACTGATCAGTTAATTACACTTTATGCTCTTTGGCTTTAGCAAGAGGAATAACATTAACATCAAGGTAAGGCAAATCTTAGGTGGTGTGCTCTTATTATAGCAAGTAGTCTTTCATATGTTAGCTGAACTTAGCTAACCAAGCTGACAGACAATCGGGATAGTAAATACAAGGCTAACGTATTATCAAGGGAATGAAAAGGAATTCACTGTAGTTCAAAACATGCAAAGCCAGACGCATGATATTATTAAGGAATTAAAGATCATAACTTCCCTTTGGAATGAGTATTACTGTAACAGAGGGAGTAAAAACTGAACTCATGTTCCTGATAAACAGTCATATAAAAAGGGTGAGGTTTTCAGACTAGATTGGTTACATTTGCACTTTAAGAATAAGTTATTTAAAAATATTGTTGTGAACTGCTCCCAATGAAAGCAGCAAATAGCTGAATAAAACCGTAAAACATCTTTTCAAGTCATGTCAGAAGCAGTCTCATTTCAGAAGCTCTGAGACAAAATCAGATTCAGTGTGACCTGTTTTTCTGAAAAATGAAACCACTTAATGTAGATGTCTAAGTAGGGATGTAGGTTCTGCATATAGATATCTTCATTAAGAAGCTGAGTCGGAAATTCTGTTATTCTTCTCTCAGTAAAGTTTTTTACTGAAGACTTGGAGTTGTATCAAATGTTTACATGGCATGTAAAAAACCCATGTATCCTATCCAATCGTCACTGTGTCTGGTGAAAGCTATTACTCAGTTCTGAATAATGCATTTGTTTTTATCCTGGCCTTTAAATTAATGATTTTAGAACGTGAATGTAAAACAGAAGTCAGTGACACTCAACTTTCATAGTCATAACACAGAGGATACCTGATCTAGCTCCAGAAGAGATGTGAAATTTGTGCCTTTAAAACATAACTAATGTGGATTTTATGGTACAATTAATAAGTTGTTACTCAAGATAGAAACTAGTCTGGATTCATAACTCTTGCTTTCTCCTTTGAATATGAGAAATGAACTTGATTCTCCTCTTTCTTACTCTGGTGTAAAGATGGAGTAACCCAAGAAAGTTAATCCGACAATGTTGGGCAAATTCCCATACTGTCAGTCATATGGTCATTGAAATCAAAAGGGTTAAGAGGCCGTGGACAACATGTCCTTCACCAGGCAAGAGGTGTTGACCTACTCTTTATGCTTTCTACCTGGAACAGGCTTCTGTTCTTCCACTCCTGCCCAATAAAACTATTTTACACTCATCTCACCATATAATATGCAAACAAGCTGGATTGCTAGTCTAGATTTATAAATGCAGTGATGTGTAACACAGTGAAGGGAACTCTAGCTTGTTTGACTTAGAGAGGAGATATGTAAATTGCCAGTCATCTTCAATAATTTAGTCTGATATGACATCATGATGAAAGCTAAATAAACTCCCAGCAGCTGTGGCCTTGCCTTCTGCACTTATGATCTAGAATTAAGACTTTGCTGGAAATTATTTGGTGGACTTCACTGTCTGACAGAAGAAGCTTATCACATGGACGTTATTAATACTCCATTAACGAGCATGTGGTGATAGCTGAAAAGAAAAAAGCTATTTCCCTGAGAGAAGGCAAACAAGTTTAAAAGCTCCTGCCCCTTTTGCAGTGGAATAAACGTGACAAGCACAAAATGAACACAAAAGACTGAGACATTAGCAAGACAACAACCATTAAGGTATCCATTTTATTGGTTAGGGTTTTATACAACACAACACAATTCATTACATCTTTCCTGATGCATCTCAAGCTGGATCCTGAAATGCTTTTCAGTGTAAATAATACAGCATAGTAGACACTATAAATTACATGAAATGGTGGTGTGAAGGATGTTAGATGGTGAATAATTTACAAAGACTAGAACAGAGGAAGGGGAGAACAGTGCTGGAGTAAAAAACAAAGGGGAAAAGAAGTTTTCACAGGAGATCTGAAGAGTTAATGGAAGAGGCAGACTCAGGAAGCTATTTCAGATGGCTGAAGAAGAAATTTCTAGACCATAAATGGACCCATACTGATAGAATGGACAATTTGTGACTGAGGTGGAAATGGTCTAGCTACTGGTACAAAACGGTCCAGGTAATTTTGAAACAAAATGGCCTTTGGAACAAAACCTTAGAATGAGTGAGGGGATTCACTTCTCCATGTGTCTCCAGGGAAGGCCAGAGAGGACATGCATCTTCTCCAGTCCTGGAAAAGGTCACATCTTTATCTGATCCTGGAGTAGGTTCACAGCAGCCCTGCCCAATCACCCCCTCCAGCCTTGGCTGAGCATTTCACAGCCATATTATACATCCTGAGGAAGAGGATTATACCACAGATGAGCTTATGCTACCCTGAGCTCCAGAGTTGCTGCCGCAATAAAGAGGCACAGGAGCACTTCTGGGTGAATAATGAGCCATTAGAGACAGCTGATGTGCTGGCCTCTTGAATGTGAAGCAAGGGACTGCCATGACATGTTTACCATCACCACCAGAGGAGCAATCTGGGATGC
Organism: Aramus guarauna; assembly: GCA_013400195.1. Taxonomy (NCBI): domain Eukaryota; kingdom Metazoa; phylum Chordata; class Aves; order Gruiformes; family Aramidae; genus Aramus; species Aramus guarauna. Next base: position 25,152 of record VXBL01004267.1, on the reverse strand, counting down.
CATTGTGAAGTGTAATCAGTAATAAATGATTTATTAATGGATTTTAAATGGGCCGAGTTCAGTATGTGGTGGTGAGGACATGAATGGAGCAATTATTAAAAAATTCATGTGTTCTTGGTCATAGAACTGATAAATACTCCAAAGTGCACTTCGATTATCAAGTGGCAGGCAGCTCACTTGCACACTGCATTTCTGGTTTTAATTGCCAACAAATGATGGCTGTGCCCATGTTTGTCAGGCTTCCTGAAAGCACTCAGCTGCCATTTAGCACTTGTGGGCACACTGGCAGAGTATATTTTCCTGAGTGTTTGGAGACTCTGATTTAAAAGCCTGAGACACAGTCCCAGCTCTCCTCACCTCTCCCTCCCTTCTCCAGCCTCCCACTCCCAGATTTTACCATGTCAGTCAGCAGAGCATGGGCTAGGAATTAGGAGATTTAGCTCTTCTGCCATTTAGCTGATGTCTGGTCTTCAACAGATCAGAGAGACATATATTTAAGAGTTACTCCATTGCTAAAATGGAGGAAACGATGTAATCACCCACCTACACAGAGCACTTCGATATCTAAGGATGAAAAGTGTTATCATTAATTTCTTTTAGAGAGCTTTGCAGACCTGAAGAGCCTTATTTGTGCAGTAGAGCATTAAATCCTGGTTTTCTATAAAGTAAAAGGGAAGACAAAGTATAGACAGTTGATTCAATTTGAGCACCCCTGGCGCTGCAGTTGCAATTTTGTACCAACAGAGAGTTATACCTACTTCACTGCAATGATAGTAGGGGCATAGATAAGCAGCTAGGGCCATGATTTCCAAGTACAGATTGATAGTGAAACGTCTTTTAATACCAGTACTTGAAATTCACTGTGTATGCTAAAGAGAAGGTGAGACAATTTCTTGGTAAAGAAATTGCTTCTGCAAGGAAGAAGGTTTGCTCCTGCAAGCTGATGCCAGCTGGGTTCATCAGAGGATGCGAACGGAGCTGCTGCTTGGCCAGAATTTGGGAATCCTTTGCTCCCTTTAGCTTGCTCTAGGCTGATTATCAGAGCAGTTTTGCTGGAGGCAGGGAACAAACACAAACCTCCCCAGGCAGAGGAGGGAACTGAATTCCTCTCTCCAAGACAGCAGAAAAATGCTGGAGCTGTCAGATGCCAGGGTGTGCTGGGATGGAGCTCTCTGCCCCTCCGGTACAAGCTGTTCTGCTTCCGCATGACTTGGTTAAACATTCCCCATCCCAACATGGCTCTACAGGGCATGCACACTTAGAGGAAGAAAGAAAGTTTCTGAGTCACTGCTCAGAAAGGGACTTGTGAAATAAAGCTGCAAGTCTAAGATAATTCAGGTCAATTCAGGCTGGTGAATCGCGAAAACAGAGGTGTGCCTCAATGCAGGCTGAAAACAATTGTGGGCTCTTTGAAAGTGTGATGGAGGCCTCAGAGCTGCTTCTAAGCAGTTGCTCTGGTGATACAATCCTGAGCTGCCGAGCTGTGTTGGTACTCCTTTCAGGACAGCAGGTATTCTGCTTGGGCTCTGGAGCCCTTCCAGCAGCAGGGACCATGGTCCCTCTTTGGGGGCTTACTCCTACGTTTGAGCAATGCTATAAATTTGTCACTGCTTCACCAAAGAATCCCACTTTTTTTCTATTCATCGCTTTACCAATGGATTTTCTTCTCCTTACTTTGACATCTGGTGTGAGAAAGTTTTTCACCAAAATCTTCCTCCATTCCACATATTTCTGTTTGTTCTGAAGAAGCAGCAGCTTCTAAAACTTCTGGGCAAAGAGTCTTTACCTTTACCATAAGAAATCTTAGGGTAAAAATAGACACAAAGACAGCAGCAGTAGCAAAGGGCTATGAGCAGTTGCTTGGGGCATTGAGTGAGTGTTCATGACCACTTTTCTGCTGGAGGTACTCACGTCCAGCTGAGACTCAGCATCACGCTCCAGCAGGGTCCCTGCTGTTGGGGTCTAGTTAGATAAATACAGTACATCACAAAGGAAACCATCCCTGTAGGACTCAGGCTTACAGATGGAAGCTATTTCTCACTCCTTCATGGACACATGGAGGGTACTTGCTTCCCAGGTGAACTCCAGTGCACGCACTGAGGCACAGAGAGGTTCAAGAAACACTAGAGAAGACAGCTGAACTTCTTTTCCTATGTGTGCTGGGGCTGTCTCACAGCCTCTCTCCTGTGCCTCTACACCTGGCACGTGTTTTCAGAGACAGACGGAAATCACCCACCTACAGCTAGGACCCCCTAACCTGGCAAGTAATACATGGGTGGATTTTTCTCCTCGCTGGAGTGCAGGTCCAGGTGAAAACTATTGGGCGTGTGCTGGAAACTCAGGGATCTGCTGTGTGCAGGTGCAGAGTTTCTCACGGAATGGCTTTTTAATATCTATTAAGGAGAAAATAAAAGGTGGGGTGGAAGACTAATAACAACTTCATTCCAAACTACCCATTCCCAAGGCACCTTAAAAAATCAGAACACAACTAAACTCCATTAAATCCCCATCTAGCTGCAGGAGCCTGACTGCAGCAAGGAGCCTGCAGCAGGCTGCTGCCCTTCAGCCGTGGCTGTGGTGGGTCTCCGTCCCGGCTCCTCGCAGGGCAAAGCACTGAGCAGAGCGTGGCGTGAGCACAGGACTACCTTGAACAGGCTTTCAGACACGTATGAAATGAAAGCCAGAGGAGTTGTATAGTCTTTGGGGGGCAGGCAAAGTGTCAGGCAGGCAACCAAGTGTCTGTCTTTAACAAGAAAAAGACAAATTTTTAGACAGTTTGCCTTGATGTTAACACTTGCACTCTGGGAAATTGTCTTGAAACTAGTAGTGGGCTCAGTCCAGACCTTCGGGCTGTTGATAATTTTTTGCAGCTCTTGAAACCATGCCTATGTGACAAAGAGGACTGTGTTGCTTGAACAGTTATTTGGCAGAAGTTTCAAGCATATTTGGATTTTGGGGCCTTTGTTTCTGCAGGTTTGGGCCCTCTCTGCCTGTCTTCTTTAAGTACACGAGAAAAACTTGGTTCTTCTATAAAAAAAAGAAAAAAAACCAACATTGGTTTTTTTGTGCCACAATAATGCTTGAAAATAAAATTAAAACCTGTGAAAATGCTGAAGGGAACATTAAAAACAGGCCAGTTCAAACCACTTCAGAATGAACAGGATTTCAAAATGTTTGCCGGGGGTGTTTGGTGTTGGCTTATTTCTAATTCAAAGTAGGCTGCAGCTGCAGGTTGAACACACAATGATGTGATGGAGCAGGCTTAGAGAACCTGGAAATTTGGTATCAAGTTTTGATCTTGCTGCACTAAAGCTGTATGTCCTTGAAAGAACGACTTCTATCCTGGATTCTAGCCATTCCCAACGGTGATACCAGCCTTTCTTTGTAAAGAGCCTTGCAATCCTCATATAAACAGTATTACTGAAGAAAGGAGTAGCAAAAGTATTATATGTGTGTTCTTTGCTTATGGGAGGTGAGAGAAATATTTGAACACATTAGACAGTGGGTGAATGTCAGATCCAAGTTTTGAGAAAACAAATCTTCATAGAGTGCTCTTTTGCCCTGCCAAATCCCCCTCCTCTCAGAAGGCTTTGGTCTGAAAGAGAAAATTACCAGGCAGCTCCAAAGGAATAAGCGGGTTCCCTGCTGGAAGCAGCAGATGCCCAAGATACCACAGCTGCTGCTCTGTGTACATGCTGATTTCCCCAAAGGCATGGCCTGGGCTGCTCTCCTCTTCGTCTTTTTCAGAGGGAGAAAGACTCAATTATTTTCATGCCAGACGCACACGGTCATGCACACTCGAGCCCTCGCACCGCAAAGCGCTCTTTCCCCTCCCCTTTGAGCCTCCAATCTCTTTAGAATTCCTTCAGAAAATGTGTGGTCCCTCAAGGCCAAAAGACATGCAGACGTGCTGTAATTCCTCCAGTCCTGGACATACAATTTGTTCTCATCACCTGGTGCATAACCTGCCATTCATTTTCAGCTTAGTTGCAGCTCCCTCTCTTTGTCTTCCCCTCCCATCTTCTACACCTCCATCAGGCTTTGAAATGAGAGGCACATTNGGGGAAGAGAAGGGTAATACCTTTCCTGCTCCAAAATGTTCCCTGTAATTCCCAGCTGGCCTTCAGCTTATGGGAGCAGGGAACTAGTTCAGAGGTCAGACCTTGATCACTAAGATTTTGTCCTTAATTTACCTATGGGTGGAGTCCAGAAAGACTGGGAAGCTTCTTCACAAAACTAGGGCAGGAATTCAGGGAGAACAGGGCAAGCAGGTCTCACTGATGCTCTGCTGATACTGTGGTCTCAAAGAGCATTGGCTGCAGTTGTTTTTACTGACTGGGAAATGGCATATTCTCTTGATAGATGGTGTCTTTGGCTTCCTTACCTCCTAGTTAGCAAGTCGCCAGCATAGGAAAATGCCTCTGGCCTGAGCATAAGTATCAGCTTTACTTGATTTTGTTTCTAAGATCTTCCTTTCTGCAAGTTTGATGTTCCTCCTGAATAGCTAGCTCCACTGTGAAAGCACATTTGTGTTTAAAGATATCCCACAGAGAGCTAATGGGATAGGTTAGAGAAGCGTGCAGAAACAAGGGTGTGAGAGAATTATTACTCTCCTAAAACATTTACCTTTATTGCTGCTGCCACTGGAACGGTTGCCATGTTCCCCCCACCACCTCCCTGAGGTGGTCCAAGCCTGTTGACTGCCATGATGCATGATGCCCTGCTTTAGGAAAGACCACAAGACTACAAACATGACACTTTGCTCCTAACAGTGACCATCGAGTGTGCCGTGTACTGGATAACCACAGGAAACACAGAAGACTTGGAAATTAGTGGAATATCCCTTCTCTCCATTCTCCTTCCTGGTTGGGGATGCCAAATGTAATGGGTCACATCTCCTCCTGTTGTGAAGGGGGGTGATTTCTCATGCCCATGAACAGCAAAGCTGCTAAGACACTTGCATGAAGAACAAACCCAGAAACTTCATTGCTAAAGAAGGATGAACTGAAGAAGGGTTGAGAAGAAATTGATCCCAAGTAAGTAGAGGACTCCTTACTCCAGGCTGCAGAGCTGTTGGAAAGCTGAGGACTTGGATCTTCAGAAGGGGCTGACTGCATTTCGCCCACCTGAGCAGAAGGTAACTCCACTAGCAGAAGCTCCACCTGACAGAGACCCTTTAGCAACTGAAGGAGCTCAACTGTATCTAGACATGGGAAGCAATATGTATCAAGTTCCGAAAATCCAATCTCTCCTCTTTCTCAAGTCCCTTGGCTTGTGCAATGTTGTATCATGCCTCACAACATGGGAAGGCACATGGCCCTGTGGCTTTAGAGAGGGGGTAAGCTTTTCTGCATTCCTTCTGAGAGCAGGGACAGTGTCACTTGCCTCTGGAAAGGCACAGCCTCTCTGGGGTGTGACACACAGCTCACCTTTCTCACCAGCCAAGCCCACTGCTGGTCATGATTTCTCAGAGAACTTGTCACTTGCCTTCCCTGCTGGGGTCTGGTCCATGCTCCCCTGTGCTGACAAGGGGATCTGATGGCTCATGTCATCGTTACCTTGGTACTCATCCTTTTAAACAAAGTCAGTCCTGCAAACGGTTCAGAATTGGCAGCCCTGGAAAAGGAAGGCCTTTTGGCAATTGTTTATGCTACAGTAATGACTCGGTGAGGTCAGGGCCTCTCTCTCTGGATGATATCTCTACAGATAGCTAGAGAGAGACAGTCCTGCCTGAATGATATTATACTCCTGATAATGAATATGGGGAGAAAGAGAAGTCTTAAGACACTATTTTACAGAACATGATGAATTGCTTCCCCAAACTATCAGGAAAAGTTGACGGAGTACCAGCAGGTGGATACAGGTCTTCTGAGGACTAATGTAGCACACTCTTTCCCATCTGCATTTCTCCCTAACAGCTTTGTCTTTCCTTGTCTTTGGCAACACCTCTTGAGTATAGGGAACAGCCCAGATCCCCTGACTTCTTGGTGTCATTGTAAAGAGCCTCACAACTGTTTTGATGGAGTTCTTTGTGGTGCTAGCTGTCATGCAGTGTCACTGGAGCTCAATTCGGTAAGTGGAACATCAAGGAAGCTTTAAAGTATTTTTCATTTGGAAATACTGATTTATCAAAAATTAAACTCCATGTGGGAGTAGTTATCCTTTTGGAAATTAGGTTTGTTTCTTACATTTCACACATTTTATGTGATTTTTTTTTTTAAATGGAAAAAGAGAGTAAAAAGATTTTTGGTTTTCATCTTATTGCACTACTTTTAAAGATTAAAAATTCTCATGAGGCTGAACTCAATACACATCTGGTAAGCCACCAGATAGATGTCATCTGGGAAGGACTTTCAACATCGTTTGCTATCAAAATTATATATCACAGAATTTCACAGGATAGTTATTTAGAAAATGTGTTGCTGCTGAGATGAATGCAGATATCAAAGATGAGACTCATTTCCCCTTTTGAGCCATGGCTTCCTTAGTTCTTCTCATTTAAAAACGTGAGATCACCTACTTAGCATTTCCTTCCGTAGCAGTTAAACCAATCACACATCCAGAGCTGCTGCACTTGGCACTGTGTAAGTCTGAGAATTCGGCTGTCATTTCCCCATTTCTCCACAATTTCCCCTGAATCCTGACACTCCAGCCTGGAGTTCCATCAAAAAAAAGTTTTATTTAATATTGCCTAGAAAAATATAACTAAAAAAACAAACAAATAATCAACTCTGAAAATTCACCCTTACTTTATCACACATGTGCTTGAGGCTTAAAAAAAACCTTCCTTGCAAATCTCAGATAACAAAAAGAATATTGTATGGCTGGACATTGCTCCACTTGACAGGGGGAATATTTTTGTTTTCTTCTCTGTATTACTTCCAGTATTTATGATTTCTCAGGATATTTGTGGTTGAGTTGCACCCTGCTCTTACTTTTTCCCTTTCTTCCCGCTGTAGAGTTTGGTATTAGTATTAGTATTAGTATTAGTATTAGTATTAGTATTAGTATTTTGCTGTTCCCTTTATCAGGTTTTTTTTTTTTAATGCAATTGCAAGGGAAACATACAATAGGTAGGAAATGAGAGTCTGAGTATTTCCATTGTGTTGCTTTACAACCTATTATATTAGCTAATGTAGACGAGGGACTCCAATAGGGGACTGGAAGTCTGGGTATTACTCCCAGCTCTGCTGCTGGGTGATTTCAGCAATTTTCTCTATCACAGTTCACTCATCAATAAATACAGACTATAACACTCCTCATCACTGTTGAGCACTTCACTGTCTACTGATGAAAAAGGCTGTATAAGACTATCGTGTAATCAAGAAGGAAGAAAGAAGGTGAGAGTGGAAGAAAAAGAATTTGCACTAGATTACAGAGGAGATGAAGCAGATTAATCCCACTCTACCTCAGATTCAGTATGTTTCAAGGGAAATATAAGATCTGACGTCATGCAGCCTGCATACATAAAAATAATAAAAAAATCTTTCCCCTTTAATCCTCCTTTAGATTACGTACAGTGCTATAGTGGTTAAAAAGAATCACTTTTCACTGCTTACAAAGGCAGTTTGCTTGATTCTTGTACTTGACCTGGTTTAGATATTAAAGCCAGAGCACATCTGGTTTCACTCTTGGCTTGCCTTGCCTTGATTTGCACTCATGTATTTCTTTCCTCCAAAACCAGTACCACTGAGGGGAAAAAGGAGTCTGTGAGTGCAGTTACTGAAGCTGTGTAAGTCTTCTGAGGCATGGGCTCAGAAGAGACACACACACAAGGCACTGTGGTTTGGTACCAGTAGACTGAAGAGAGATGGATTTCTATTCAAATGGACTTCTAGTCAACTTCTTTCAAGGAAGGTGTATGTGAAACACCATGTACTCTATTCCTTTCACCAGTGCAAAATCTATTAAATTGAGAATAATAATAATAATAATAATAATAATAATAATAATAATAATAATATATTTTTTAAAATCCCTTGTGAAAAATGGAGTAATCATCAAGCAGAATAGTTCTCCTTCTTCTCCCTTGCCTGACCATACAAACAGTGGTTTGACCTTTGAGTCAATTAATAACACTGAATGTGAAAGACATGGGAAGGAAACAAATGCTCTTGTGTGGTTCATAAGACATTTGCTCATTCATTCATTCATTCATTCCAATTACATTTGCAGANTCCCCTGAATCCTGACACTCCAGCCTGGAGTTCCATCAAAAAAAAGTTTTATTTAATATTGCCTAGAAAAATATAACTAAAAAAACAAACAAATAATCAACTCTGAAAATTCACCCTTACTTTATCACACATGTGCTTGAGGCTTAAAAAAAACCTTCCTTGCAAATCTCAGATAACAAAAAGAATATTGTATGGCTGGACATTGCTCCACTTGACAGGGGGAATATTTTTGTTTTCTTCTCTGTATTACTTCCAGTATTTATGATTTCTCAGGATATTTGTGGTTGAGTTGCACCCTGCTCTTACTTTTTCCCTTTCTTCCCGCTGTAGAGTTTGGTATTAGTATTAGTATTAGTATTAGTATTAGTATTAGTATTAGTATTTTGCTGTTCCCTTTATCAGTTTTTTTTTTTTTTAATGCAATTGCAAGGGAAACATACAATAGGTAGGAAATGAGAGTCTGAGTATTTCCATTGTGTTGCTTTACAACCTATTATATTAGCTAATGTAGACGAGGGACTCCAATAGGGGACTGGAAGTCTGGGTATTACTCCCAGCTCTGCTGCTGGGTGATTTCAGCAATTTTCTCTATCACAGTTCACTCATCAATAAATACAGACTATAACACTCCTCATCACTGTTGAGCACTTCACTGTCTACTGATGAAAAAGGCTGTATAAGACTATCGTGTAATCAAGAAGGAAGAAAGAAGGTGAGAGTGGAAGAAAAAGAATTTGCACTAGATTACAGAGGAGATGAAGCAGATTAATCCCACTCTACCTCAGATTCAGTATGTTTCAAGGGAAATATAAGATCTGACGTCATGCAGCCTGCATACATAAAAATAATAAAAAAATCTTTCCCCTTTAATCCTCCTTTAGATTACGTACAGTGCTATAGTGGTTAAAAAGAATCACTTTTCACTGCTTACAAAGGCAGTTTGCTTGATTCTTGTACTTGACCTGGTTTAGATACTAAAGCCAGAGCACATCTGGTTTCACTCTTGGCTTGCCTTGCCTTGATTTGCACTCATGTATTTCTTTCCTCCAAAACCAGTACCACTGAGGGGAAAAAGGAGTCTGTGAGTGCAGTTACTGAAGCTGTGTAAGTCTTCTGAGGCATGGGCTCAGAAGAGACACACACACAAGGCACTGTGGTTTGGTACCAGTAGACTGAAGAGAGATGGATTTCTATTCAAATGGACTTCTAGTCAACTTCTTTCAAGGAAGGTGTATGTGAAACACCATGTACTCTATTCCTTTCACCAGTGCAAAATCTATTAAATTGAGAATAATAATAATAATAATAATAATAATAATAATAATAATAATAANAATAATAATAATAATAATAATAATAATAATAATAATAATAATATATTTTTTAAAATCCCTTGTGAAAAATGGAGTAATCATCAAGCAGAATAGTTCTCCTTCTTCTCCCTTGCCTGACCATACAAACAGTGGTTTGACCTTTGAGTCAATTAATAACACTGAATGTGAAAGACATGGGAAGGAAACAAATGCTCTTGTGTGGTTCATAAGACATTTGCTCATTCATTCATTCATTCATTCCAATTACATTTGCAGATAGGAGACCTGAAGGGTAGAAAAGTTTCTTTTGACTTGCAGCCTGGGGTTTGCTCATAGTTTGCTTAAGGAAATGCTTTTGCACTCTGTTGCATCAATTGTGCGCAAAGTGCTCCCCACAGGGTGTTGCAAATGCTGTTTTAGGGTCCTGCCAACTGTGCCAGTTTGTCCCAAATGGGTGATTTAGATGGCTTAAAGAACCACTGTCAAAGTATTAGCAAAAGTGGTTTTAATATGGTGTTGTAAAAGTGTGAATTAACAAAGTTCGATGGTAAGGTTCACTCTTACTGTACAGCACAATCATTTGAACAGTGATTCAAAACTACCAAGGCACAAATCAAAGTTACCAAGACAAAATCAAAGTTACCAAGGCACAAATTAAAGTCACCAAGGCAAAGTCAGAGTTACCACACTACAAGGTTATGCGCAATACCAGTCTCTTACCAAAGATCTGTCATTGCTAAAATGTTTCTCTGCCTCAAGGAGCAAGCTTGAGAGGTGTCCCAGCTCAAGGAGAGACCACCACCACACAGCCACTCTGCCAAGCAGGGAGAGCTCACAGGCAGCTCACTTAGGCTGCCATATTTATGGAAAATTGGTCGGCTCGTAGTCAAATTGCATGCAATGGAAAAGGTATGGATGAGACTCCGTGTACCCACAACTTTGTTCTGTGACGAATGAGTCTTGGAAAAGCCACCTACTATTCATGTGTTAATCGCATGATTCTAGGGTCCGGAGGAGCATACAAAGCACATCACCCCTTAATCCCCAGACAAAACCAAGCTGGAAGGGATTTGCAGTGTTTTCTGACAGGTCTCTGGCCATCTCCGGTGCTGGGAAGTGCTCCTCACCAGAGACTGCACTGCCTTTCATGTGTTGCACTTGGTTGGCCCCGTCCTTTGCTGGCAGGGAGCCTCTAGCAGCAGTGAAAAAAGAGGTCAGCAAGGACCTGCTGCATGGCTAGGCAAAACTAGCCAGGCAGCCAAGAAAAGTGAGATTCCCTGATGTTGGTTCTGGTGGTGTTATCTCTGGGTGTTTCTTCTGCACATCAGTAGCAAGCTCTTAGCTCCAATTCCAGTTACAATAAAGCAGGAAATTGTAGCTTTGGGTATCAGGACAAGATGGTCAGGTCCCCTGTGCCCATACCAATATGCTTTTCCTCTTTCCTCTGCATCAGTAACCCAGCACAGCCTCTTTCACAGTCAGTCACTGCAGGGATCAGAGGGGCTTTAACTCATCAGAGAACCAGACAAGCAGGCTTGTAGCGTTTGCTGATGGCTGCCTGCTTTCCCTCATCTCCACATCACTCATCTGTTCCCTGCTCATACCCATCTGGTGCTTCTCTACCCACAGAGTAGTCGGTAGGTGTTAGTGGCCTCTTGGCTGTCTGACCTACACTGGACCTGCTTCCCTTCACCCCTGCTACAAACCGCTGATTTCTCACTGGTGTTTTGGACTGATATCTGTATTTTACTTTATTCCCCACTCCATTTGTCATGCACAAGCCCTCAGATAGAGGTATGTTATTTTATAAATGCATTTATTTGGAGGACAAAGATATTGTCCTCCTTTAGCCCCTGTATCACTGAATTTTCTGCATATTGATAAGTGCTCTTCCAAGGGACACAACTGCATCTGTCAAGCAGCTGAGCCATTAACTTGCGCTTGATGAGATGCTCTTTCTGATGGTTTGAGGTGTCCCTGCAACCTTATATTCTTTCTTTTTTTGTGTGTGTGTGTAAAGTCCCGAGGCAGGATCAGTTGCATGAGAAACTAAGGAAAGGGAGAGAAGCTATCTTTTATTCCTCTTTGCCTCCTTTGGCACCTCCTCTCCTTTCTGTTGTTTGCAGCAGAAAAGGCCACACAAGCCGGTCTGGACAATCATTGCCCTTCATTTTTATTAAGACATTACACCAATAAGTTGTCTACTGAAAATGCAGAGAGCTGAATAAATTATTTATGAAGTGTTTGGCATAACAACTTGTGTTGCCTGGGATGAGTCAGTCTTTCCAATAGCCACCGAGGAATTATCTCCTTTCCTCTCCAAACACAAATCTGGTGAAACTCTGGACCAATCCAGAGACTTTATCAGCATCTGCTGAGAGGCAGAGTAAGAGCAGGAGGTCTGAGCCTGTCTGCACCAGGTGATGGAGGATGGCACAGGGAGCCAGCTCTGGCCTTGGCCACCTGGCAGTACCCATGTCCCAAGCTGCTGAGTCCGTCGGAGAGGCAGGACCCACCGCCTCAGCCAAAGTGCTGTGCAGCTGCTGTGTCTGGGCACAAGCCGCGCTGCGCCATGCCCCAGAGCCGAGCGCTGCCTGCAGCCAGCTGGGGCTTCTCATGCCTCGTTTCCACCCCCCGCCCCATGTCATCCAAATACCTCATTAAACATCACAACTGTCCCCATTCATGAAGCTATCACTCAATTTTCATTCATGACCCGCTTCTACTAACAGGCCCCTATAATGACATAAAAACCTCCCAGCCCCATGTAAGCTACAGTGTCTCATATCTTATGAGACGTAACACGAGACATTCATATCGCCCAGACCATTTCATCTCGGGGCCAAAATCATTCAGAGTACTTTTGGCTTAGCTTCTGGCGTAGGTCCAAATCCCACAGCTGTCTCCGCATCGTTGAAGCTCTTATGCCTATGAACAGCATTAGTATTTTTTACCTGACAATAGATGGTGCTCTTTCTATAATTATCTGTCTCCGTAGTCCCTGCATATACCTTTTTTTAACTTAGAATGAACATAACAGATTATCCTTGGTTTTGGGCATTACAAGATACGAAGCAGCAATGGTAATAAATAACTACCTGTAAACAAACCTGTAGCATAAATAAACTCTCTGTTATTGCTGATCTGCAACAAGGACTCAGAATTGATTCTCAAATATTAAGTGCTCAGGTGATGAGGGGCATTTAGATAGACAGATAAATAGATAGGACAAGTTACAGAAATAATAAGGCATGATCCAAATCTCTTCCCTAGCTTGCACCAAACAAAGCTCCTGCTGGCTCAGAGAAGATTTGTCATGCTGTTTTCTTCATTCTGTGTTTCAATAAAAAGGAAGGAGATGCTAAGCAGCATCAGGCAATATTCTTTTATGCTTTCTTTATCCCTGTATTAATTTTGATTCTTTATAAAGTACAGAGAAGAGTTCTGTTTTTTCAGAACTTATAGAAGTCACAATTGTAACTCAAATGCAAGACAGTATTATTTCCCAGTCAAGTTTAGAGGAGGAAGAATCATAAAATACCTAAAATTTAACCCTCAAACAAAACACAGTGATTAACATTTAGAATGGTATAGTGACTTTCAAGCAAATACTGCAAAGTCCTAACTTTTTTGGTGTGACTTCCTCCCATTCTTGATGTTATTCATACTCAAATGAAAGGCTTCAACCTGACATCTATGTTCAGTTCTTTTCCATTCACACAGGTTGCATAATGCCTCTAATTTTTGTTCTAAACTAATTCTATACTTGAATGTCAGCTTGGAAGGCCTGTTCCTCAGGTTCTTTAGAGACTCAACAAGAGTCTTTATAGACTGGCTGAACAGCATCACAGCCCTTTTCCCCAGTGCATTTGAGCCCTCCAAATATATTTCCCCAAAATATCCTGCCAGCTTCTTGTCCACCCCCAGCCTCCTTGCTGGTGGGGCAGTATGAGAAGCTGAGAAGTCCTTGACTTGGTGTAAACATTGCCCAGCATCAACCAAAATATCAGTGTGTTATCAACATTATTCTCATACTAAATCCAAACACAACATTATACCTGTTGCTAGGAAGAAAATTAACTCCATCCTAGTCAAAACCAGGACAAGCTAACACCTGCCTTCCTTTGCAAGCATAGCAGAAATGTGTGGTCTGTAGCTTCTTGAGGGATGCATCTAGCTGTCCTGCATCAGACAATAAGGTAAATTCCAGTGCTGACTCACTCCTCTATTATCCTTCACCCCATGCTGTGAGCCCTCCTGCCCCATTGGGACCACAGCTGAGGAGGCCTTGGTGGTGGCTCACCCAATGGTCCAAGTCTACAAGAGCTGCACAGGAGCTCCTACCACCTACTGCTACACATGCATCTCCAGTGCTTAAACTAGGAGGACAGTCTTGCTAAGGTGATGTCTTTGGTGAGTGAGAAAGGTGGACTTTTGAGGGGGAAGTCATGCAACAAGAGCCAGGAGCTTTGTGTTCTGCCTTTGCTCTTCTGTTCTTCATCTTTTTGCTGGCAGGTTATACTAGTCTCTTAACCTTAGGGGTTTCAATGATGATTGGGATCTTATGCTTCTTCTCTCCTACTGCTTTTCCTCTCATTTGGACAAATATGTGATCTCCTGTTGCTTATGCTTCTTTTTTCCTCCCACTTCATCAACATAGAAAAATGCAAGAGGAAAAAATTCTAGTAAAAAGGGTAATTTGTGAAAATATTAATCTAATTTTCTTTTTAGCAGTTAATAGAAATATGAATAAATTCTAAAAAAAATCCTGTGGTTAACAATATTTAGATAAAGACATTCCATGTAAAATGGAGGAAAAAAAACCCTCCTTTCTTCATAGGAATTCTTAACATTTCTAACTGTTGGTGTTAGAACTTGATAAGGAACAATCCAAAATGCTGAAATGAATTCTAGACCAATTAATGCTTTAGACTGAAGAAAATAAAAATGTCTTATAACTTTGAAGGTTTTTTACCCTTGTATTATAATGGAATAAATAACTAAAAATTTGAAATGAAAAACAATCAGAATGACATAATAATCGTGCTATTGCTATAAAAAGTTTGAATTCTGATGAAGGGGATTTTTTTGGGGGGGGAGGGAGGGGAGGGACATTCTGCTGACAAATGTTCAGTTAACCTTTATAATCCACCAGCAATGGGTATACTGTAAGGAAGAGAGTATCATGCTAGTGACTTAGAAATGGTACTCCTTCTTGCGGAGTTAATAATTATTCCATTGTTTCTCATACTCTTAATTATCAGAGGAAGATAGAGATGTGCCTTAATGTAAAGTCTAGAATGTAAAGGTCAAATCCTGTTTTCATTTATACTTCTGTAAACCATGTCTCTATTGAAGTCCGTGGGATTATTAAATTTATGCCACTATAATTAAGAACAGATGTTGGGCTGTTGGATCTCTAATGCTCCAAGTACACCTAATGTGTCATAGTTGGTAATCGCTGAGGAGTATCTCTGAAGAAGGCACACAATATCATTTCCGTGGAGAACACAGAGGTACTCAAATAAAGCAACAGTGAAATCAAATGACCTTTCAATCTGTTTATAAGCAACTTTGTCATCTCCGCTTCAAGGCAGCTGGAACAACGAGTAAGAGAACTTAATCTATATCCCAGAGAGTCTTCGCTTCAGTGAAATCCAAAAATACATGCCGGTTGTCGTGGTCCTGTTTATTTTCCCTCTACAGGTCTGAGCACTTGAGGAGCTTATGTCTTTTGCACGCTCAGGGTGGGCTCTCATCAGCCCTTCCCCAGAGAAGGATTCATCTGTAATATACTACAAGCAGTCCTTGAGCAAAGATATAAAATGGATAAGGATTAGCATGATAAAAAAGAAGTTTCTTTTTTTTCTGTTGTACTGCAAATAAAGTTAATCGCTGGTTTACAAGCTTGGCCGCTTGCCTTAACGCAATAAAATCTCAACAGGGTCTACCATCCTGTCTTTCTACAGGAACCAGTGGGACACATCACTCTAAAAAAATCATCACAGACTGTCCTAGATATACCTTGTCTTCACCAAGGATGTTTAGCATTGCTATGGGGATGGATTCATGGGATGGAGGTTTTGAACCTCAGGAGTATCTGACTAAATAGATCCCATATAGAAAGTTCAATCCTGTAATGACATGTTGAGTGACACAGGGACCCCAGTGCCTCATTATTTTTTTCCCCTCGGGGGCTGGGGGGAAATCCTGAAATCTACAGGGTTCAGATGCATTCAGAAACTTCATTAAGGCAAGACCTAAATGTGTGTGAGCTGATACCTGGTCACAATGTCCCTGTGTGTGCTCTTAAGCGGTGGGACATGTGTGTGACATGATGTGTGTTAGTTTGGCTGGCACTGGCAGAGGAAGGCACTGGCATAGATACTCACTGAACACCCTTGGAGGTCCTGCTCGCCCCCAGGAAGAAGGGTGTTAAAGGTTGGTGTCTACCTTGGTCTGGCTCCCCAGCTGGTGTAACACCAGTGAAACCAAGGGAGACAGACTCCAGGAGAGTGTAAGTTGGCACAGATCCACTGAAACAAGTGGAGCCACCATGAATGCTGGTATCAGCCTATAATTTGTCTCCTGTCAGCTTTCCCTGGGTTTGACTCAAATTACTGCTCCAGAGAAGAAATGACACTGTTTTCCAGTCCCTACAGCTATCCAATCTTTGGTTATGGATTTCAGTTGCTCCTTGGAGGATGCAGTTCAGCCCTGTACATATCTCACAGCAATCATGTGCACCAGGAATCCTGCTTAATCCAATCAAAGGCCCTAAGGCAGGGGGGAGAGAAGACAATTGCACTCTGAAAGGATGCATTTAAAGCTTTAATGACAAATACACCAGGTTGAAGAGGGGTGGAGGAAAGTAAGGTTCTGGTAGGTTTTTTAGTTTAGAGAATTATTTTAAATTATCTATGGTCAGGGTTTTCCTCGCTGTGTAGAGCTGTTTCATTATTGGCATGCATGCCATGCTATACCAGGTATTTAGCGCAGAATGTAAGTGACATGCCATGGAAAATGGTTTGTATCACGTAGTGTCATACTAGCACAGGAATGTGAAATGCCTTCTCATGATTCAGCATGCAAATCCTCTTGTTTCTGTTGCTGCCAACACTGAAGAAAGTGATACTGCTAAAGTGGTTATGAAAATTTGCAAAAATCAGGTCTACAGCCTTGTTTGGTCTGGTCTCGGAAAGATCAAGCATTTCCTTTGACTTCATTGGCTTGAAAAAATGTTTCATTGGCTGAAAGGGCTCCCTAGAACAGTTTTAAACTGAGTGTCAGTCTAAATTTTCCTGTGCTCAGATTCACTAAACCCAGGTGCTTAGCAGTGTCAGCAGATTCAGGGAATGTAATCCCTGTCCATAAACAGCTTCATGACTGCTTTGCACAGGAAACAGTTAAAAGAACTGGTTTCTGAAGAGAAAAATGTTTCATTTAATAATATTTTTTCCTTACATCAAAAATACTGGCTAAGATGGTGAGTCACCAGTAATAGCATCAGTGGCTTGCATTTCAAAGAACTGTCACAGAAAAAACATGAAGAGTTAATCTAGTAATAAAAGTTTCTCAGCCTATGCAACTTAAATTATTCACTGGGACAGAAAATCATAACCATAAATTCTAATGCAATGAATGATTGAGGGTTTCTAACGGGCACAACGTAAAAAGAAACACTCTGTGAAACTGAGCCATTGTTGGACTAATTAAATGTCTTTGAAAATGTTCTAATACCCGACTCCAAATTCCCTCATCTCTGCAGGTGTTTTTTGCAAGTTAACTTTGCCTGCCCAAACTGGCCAGGCTTGAGCTGATGTTCACCTCTGTTGCTTGTTACTCAAATCAAGCTCAGGAAAGCTCTTTTGGGCAGAAGCTGCTTTCCCTGGGCAGGAGCAGGAGGCAGGACCACTGGGTGACTGGGTTCATGTTAAGAAAACCCCCGAGTGACCCTCAGCGGCGCAGAGGTCTGCCTCAAGCTGTCTCCGGGAAGACAGCTCTGCTTATTCTACTCACTAAAGTGGGGAAAGGACTCATCTCAAGAAAAGAGTGAATTTGCCCAGCAGGGCTCTCAGAGGAGTCTGTCAAGCCCTCGCCTTCTGCCACGCTGGGTTTCACTCCTCACGTGGGGCTGGAAGTGGGTCTTGGGGGAGAAGGAAAGCCTTAGAGTGGCTGCCTGAGAGCAGAATTCCTACCTTCAGGTCACCCAGGAAAAAAAACCTTAAGAATATAGGGGATAACTGGAAACAGAGAAATTGTGCTGTGGGTTAGAATGAAAAAAAAAAACAAACCCACAAATAACGGACAAGGCAGTTTCCAGCCTTCAAGACCTAGAATGATTAGGAATATTGTAGGAAAAAAGAGAAACGGTCACTTTCTGCTTAGGAAAATTAAGTCTGAGCTGGTCCCTGAAAATGGAAAAGAATATGGAAAACCAACCTTAAAAACACTGAGGAGAAATTGACTCCTAAAGGATATGTTTTTTAGTATTTTCAGTGTTGAATAATACCTGTTCTTGTGATGCTGGGTGTATTGTATTGCTATATTATAAAGCTTTACTGCTTGCACTCGTGAGTTTGAATGATCTCCCATTTTATTTGAAATAAAGAAGACGTGTTGCTAGTTTCTATGTCTGTGGCAAATGATTGTGACTTCAAAACCCACATAAAATCTTGGGAAAGTAATTTAAAGCCCTAGGAGTTCATTTTATCATAAGATTTTGGGTCCTGACTGAGAACTTGGTTCTAGCACTAGAGAGACAGCTTTTCCATGGAGAACTGGTGCTAGCAGAAGCCTTCAGCTGAGAACTTAAGCATTACCTGCATCCATGAATATTTAACTTTTAAGCATTTACCCTTTCATGGCATTTAAACCCCGAAGTCAGGTGTCTGTGTTCACTGTGTAGTCTGTGGGGAGAGACAGGACATGTCAGTTCCTGGAGATGGGGCATGCCGTGGAGAGCTCGCAGCAGCATGCACGTCCGAGCTGCGACCTGTGGTAGCTGGGTGCTATGCTTGAGCTAAGAAACCCCATTTCTTCAGCAGAGCCGAATAGCAGAGGTGCAGTGCAGTGCTAGGATGTTTAGCGTGGGCCTGACCCACGTGTCGGGTTAAGCCATGAGCCTGGGGGAACCAACGCAGGTCCCAGGGGCACAGGGAGGGTCCCAGACCCCTCAAAGGTGACACCCTACATGGCATGGACTGAGAGCCAGCTGATGGGAATCTCTGAGCTCGGAGGAGTCACTCTGTTATGTTGCACTGGGGTGTGTCCATGACTTGGCCAATTTGGGGCGCTGGCACCTCTGTGGCCCTGATGGAAGTCCGTACTAAGTTTTGTATCTATGCTCCAGAACATGAAATGGGTGCAGCTTGTTAGAAGGCAGTGATAGCATGGTCAAATTTTCCTATGACTTTGACTCGATCAGGGCTTTGAGATGGAGATGTTAATTTTAGAAGTTCCACAAAGCGGACCAAAAAGCTTTAAATTAAAAAAAACAAAACAAAACAAACAAACAAACAAACTCACAAACAAAAACAAACCCTAAAAAACATTCATTAAAATAAAGACTACAATCTGTTACTCTGTAAACAGAGAAAAATGCCAAAATCAAAATAAACAGAAATACAAGGGGCTTATAAACTGACCGTGCCGAGCCCACTGCTTCCTTCCATCCTGCTTTGGTTTCAATCAGAGGTTTTACCACTGGCAGTGAACCAGTGCCTCCTTTGGCCCCTGTCAGCCTGGTGCTGGGATCTGCCACGGAGATTTTTTTGTGCAGGCAGTTACAGTTTCAGCAGGTTACATGCATCTAGGAAAAACTGCTTTTCAATGAAAAATATTAGCCCATCTTATATATTGGTGCTGTTGCGACTTTTGCCTATAGGTTTTAATGCAGTGTCCCTTTGGAAAGGCGTGAGGACCGTTGCTGTTTCAGAGGCTGGTGAATGTTGTCGTAAGTGGGTCTCTATCCTCCCAGTCAGCTGGAGGTAACACATAAGATAAACTGCTCTTGTCTTAAAAAGAACAATACCATAAATAAATAATCAAACAAAACCTGAGATGGGTTCTAAATCTGCCCATGCAGCGTTTTTTTGATATCTAAGCACTTTTATGCCACGTTGGGAAAGTTTGCTCTTCAAAAACTGCTTCAATTTAAATTTTAGTACCTAATAAACAGCCTGACCCACAGCTCTGTTCTTTAATGAAGCAGATGGAGGCTGTTTCGAGTGTCAGCACTTGGAGATTTGTGACTGTGATATCAGGAATAATGTGTCCCTCTTGTTTGAAAATGCAGTTTCCGTGGAGGGGAGGAGGGTGAGCAGCTGAGCCCCACAGCTTGGGCAGGTCTGACCTGGGCTAATGCTGAGAATTCCTCTGTGTGTATGTGTATGTATATGTGTGTGTGTGTGTATGTGTATGTGTGTGTGTGTGTGTGTGTGTGTGTGTATGTGTATGTGTATGTGTATGTGTGTGTGTGTGTATGTGAGGAACCCGAGATGATGTTGTCTGCATGTTGCAGGAGTGTTATAGGCATGGTGATCTCAGATGAAGTAGGGCTAATAATTTGGGTGGATGATATAATAGCCCTGGTGGTGGGGAAAACAGGCTCTTTGGGAGGTTGCTTACTGTGGTGGATGTGTGGAAGGGATGCAGCCTGATGACCAGTCATCCCAGCGCAGCACAGGGGGAGGCAGTGGTGCTGCCGCGGAGCTGAGGGCGGATGGAGATCCTGGCACAGGAGTCTGGGGGTACACTGGTGAGGACCCAGGTGTGTGAAGGTATGACCTGCACAACTGTTCAGGATGCGGTCCTGGGATAAACAGGGCAAAAGCATTGGGGTGTATGGAGAATTAACCTTGAGTGTGTGGGATAGAGATCTCAGGGCAGTCTGTGGGGGCTGCGGGTGTGAGCGTGGTGTCTGGAGGGCAGTCCCTGGAGCGGGGCACATGCGGCAGGGCCGTGGGGCATTGGGTCAGGCCCTGGCAGAGAACAGAGGCTGAACTTGAAGTTGTGCGGGGTGTTCGATACGGGGTAATCACCATGGGAGGAGTGAGTTGTGGTCCTGGGGTCTTTTTCATGGCAGAGAGATGCTAGATCATGGAAGACACTTGGCGGTATGGTTTGAGCCTTGTCTGAGGGCTGGGATATTTCCCTGTCAGCGGAGTGAGGGCTGATCCTGATCTGCATAAGAAAACCTTGTGTTTTTGATTGTATCATTCTTTTATTCAGGAAGGGGGACAGACAGAAGTACCAAGCTTCATTCCCATTCATCCTGTGTCTGTGTGTAAATTCCATGATGGTCTCTAACTCCTTGCTGACAGCCAAAAAATTATCTGCTGAATCAAGGCTTCTGCACTGAAACTTCCAGGAAAGCGAGGGAACACCACGACATCTCGCACTGACATGGCCTGCCAATTCTGAGCAGCTGATTGAAAAGGAAACATCAAGACAGAGAGCTGCTTAGTCCAGAGCGGGATAGGAGAGGCTGAGAAACTAATTTCCCCCAAAGACTCTTCCCCAGGCTTGCTCTTGTGCTGGCTTTGTTCCAAGATCTCCCTTTAATGTTAATACAGACAATGAAAGCAGGCAGAATAAAAAAGAGTGTAGTACAGAGGGTATTAGTGTGGTTACTTGCTTTGCAGATGCTTTTGGAGATTTTGGCTCCTTTATACCATGCAAAGTTCAGGTCAGATCTGCTGAACTGGCTGGTAATGTGGCACAGACGAATGCTGGCATCTGTGGCTCCTTCCACTTCTCAGACCCCGTACTCTGGGAGTACTACACAGCTCTGGGGAGCTCTGGGGAGCTGGGAGTCAGGGCAGATCTGGGGACAGGGGAGCACTAAAATCCCAACAGCTTTAGGGGCGGGGAGGTTTTTCTCTGGATGTGCTGGTACATGTGTTGGGATGGTAGGAGGGCAAAGAAGCCCTCCACTGTTGGGAAGAGCATGAGAAAACCCACTCCAATGCTTAAATTAGTCAATTCCTTTCCCACTCCCCCTCCTTTCACAGCAAGCCCATTCCCTTCTTGCAGTCTTTCTGTCACCGCCTTCCCTTTCAGGTGAAACAAGAAGAAAGATTTTTCTCTTAAAATTCAGCAGAAGTGTCAAGGCTTAGCTCCTGGCAGAATAAAAAGTGCTAGACAGTGGCAGGGCAAACATCTTAAAGAAATCATATTGTTTCTGGAACTGTAAAAGTGCTACAGACGGCTCTGCATAGAGAGACCTAAAGGGTATGCTCAGGAAAGGCACTGAGAAGCTGCACGCTGCAGCGCAGGCGCATCACTGCCTGCTGCTGGACGGAGACGGATGGGCCATCTGTGCGGCGCAGTCCTGTTCCTCTTCTCCTGAGCTCCTGAGGCCGAGGTCTGAGCTTCCAGGGACTCTTCTGAGCCTGCTGCTTCCTCTGTCAATCCCCCAGGACCTTGGCGGGGGGACGACGCCATAACGACAAGTATCATGCAGGTCTCGGGCAGCAACCATTGTCATCACTCTGTGCGCTAGTACCCTCGCCGCTGCCCATCGGACACCCTACTGAATCTGCTTCAGCGCTGATTGCCTGTGACCAGCTATTTCTCTTCTGTGGAGTGTGAAAGGAAAGCACTTGCCCAGCACTCCAACAGATGACTTTTCGCCTCCTCTCAGCAGAACAAACCCAGACTTGGGGTTTCCTGAAGGAAGAGATCTTTGTATTGCAGAAGGCAGAGAGGTACAGACCCACACTCAAAAATCCTCATCATCCTGTTAAGTAAAAACTTCTGGATAAAAAAAATAAAAGGTCGATTCCTGTCTCCTTGTTTCTAATGAAGTCAAGAGACTTTAGCTGATTTATCCTTGCTGTAGATCGATTCCAAATTCATTTATGCGTTTAATCCATAAAGAGAATTATACCCTGATAAAGGAACTGAATATACTGCTAGTGTGGCCTCTTTTGTCTTCTGTTGTCTGATTCACAGAGCCTGATCCCTCTTTATGCTGGGGAGATGGTGTAGGAGATTGACTAATGAGTGGACCTGACTCCCATTTCTTTTACATGCTGAGGACGTGTTTGATTCTGCAAGGACTCCCAGGATTTATTGCTGGAAGATTAAGCTCTTTCACAATGTTTTAAATGAACCTTCTGCATCTTGGATGATGCTTTCAATAAAAATCACGTCTCCTGGAACAGTTCTGCAGAGCAGTGCCTACCTCCTTGCTCTGTGTGTGGGAAAGCTCTGGCCTAAGCCACTTCAGATGCCTGGTTCAGCTCACACCATCTGGGGCAACAGAGAGGAGGTGCAGGCTGTAGCTACAGATCACTGAACTTATGGAATATATCTAGGCATATGTAAGGTTAACGAAGAGCAAAACGTGCTCCGTTTCTTCAGCAGATTCGCTCCTCTGTTACTGAAACCAGATTCCAGCCTCCCAGATTCAGAGGCTTAAAAGTGGAGCAAACCAATGTGGTGTAAAAGTGAACTGAATCTGGCCCCTGCATCCCATGGAGCCCTGCCCTTCCCAGGATTTCGGCTGGAATGAGGGAGAAGGGTACAAACCTTTTTACATCCCTTTTCATTTGAAGGATGTTTTTACTGTTATACCTTTATTTAAAAACCAAAGCAAAACAAAACAAAACACAAACCAAACCAAACCAAACCAGAGAAAGCCAGTTATAATTTTTTATGGTGCTTTCCTGTAAGGAAAAGTTTTACGAGAGTGGGTGGAGTGCACTCAGGCTGTGTGCCAGCAACACCTGGCCTGGGGAGAACCCACTTCTCTCTTGCCCCCTCGTTGTCTGTTGGGAAAGCTTCTGACAAATGGTCTGGTGTTAAACACTCCCCGGATGAGTGATCCCAGTCTCACTGGTCTGAGTCCATTACTGTAATGGTAATTATTAATCAGTAATGAACTGTGCAGTTAACTTGCCGGAGACAGCATGGCTAGTTGAAGATGATGCAAGAGGTTCTTAAAACAAAACACATTTTCCTCCATTTGCTTTCAATACCTCTTTGCTCCGCAGTAAGATCTGATATAAGTTTTAATTACCTTTGACAACAATATCTTTATAAAGACCCTACCTCTTTGTCTGAAGCAGTTTGCCTAGAGATGAGCAATGCTGTATGTTTGGGTCTCTGAAGGAAGCTGAGGTTGGTTGAGACGGTAAATTCTTGTTACCTGCTGAAACCTTGGAGTAGTAAATTTTTAAAGCTATTTCCATTCTAGACAATTTGTCTTACCTTTCTGTCTATTGTAAGTATTTCTCCCGCTGTTATCTGGGTGCCACACACAGAACAGTGTAAGTGGAAAAATTAATATCCCTATGAAATATTCTTTCCCCCCCGCTCTCTCATCACATTTTGGGTATGGATATTTCTTCCTCCCTTCATTACCTTGCCTTTCATGTTTCTCTGCACAAGGTTATAAGTCTTTCACAGGTTATAAGTCTTTAGTCAGTTGATGTCGAGGACAGACTACAGAGAAAAGCTGAGCCCAGATCTTTCCTTTCAGCCCAGTCTCTCCCACAGCATTGGCCTAGATGTCATGGTAGTGGGTGCATTAGAAATATAGTAATGTGTGAACTGAACAAATGGCACTCAGCTATTGCTATAATGGCACTACTATTTATTTCACAGTATTATGGTAAAATGTTGCTAAACATAGAGGAAACTTTTCTTGGGGAAGGCTGGTGAGAGAAATTAATAATTGAGAAATATGTATTATGTGGAGACTTGCAAACTGTTTCCATTTTACAGAGTTTTAGATTTACTTTTTTTATTTTTTAGAGTGCACTGCAGTTTCAAAATATGCTCTAGAAATTCTTTGTGTTGCATTTACCAAAAAACTAAAAAAAACTTAAAAAAAAACTAAAAAAAAAAAAAAAAAATCTAGCAAGGATTATGAAAGAACCAAGAAACGAAAATTCTTGATGATCATTTCAGTAACAATTCTGAGAATGTGCTCAAGAATGTCATCCAACACTTCATAAGAAATAGACACTGTAATATCAGATTTACTTTTCAGTGTGTTTAAATAAAAAAGCCATCTACCAATGAAAAACATTTGCCTTTGCAAAAATTCTAATTAGTTCTGCTATAGTTTTGAGAACTGGCTTGGATTAAAAAGCAGATCAACTTGTCCTCCCACCCCAAGCTTGACAGAATTTACATAAGTTCAGAAAAGAGTTTAAAAAACTTTTTTTTCATCACTTCTTGTCCCTTTTTAGTCTGTGCCTTTCTGTCCAGAAGGACACTGGCTCTATATCTTACAATTTCTAGTCTCACCCAAGATGCTACAAAACCAATTGTTTTGCCTCAGTCTTCCTTGGCCATGCTCTACCCACACCACCCAAGTCATAGGAAGCAAAAGAAGAAACTGGGAGAATGAAGAACTGCCCCTGTAGGAAAAGATCAGGTTTGAGTCCATCTAAGGAACCTGAAGGTGCACAAGTCCATTGGATGTGATGAGATGCATCCACGGGTCCTGAGGGAACTTGCGGATGAAGTTGCTAAGCCACTCTCCATCATATTTGAGAAGTCATGGCATTCTGGTGAAATTCTGACTGACTGGAAAAGGGGAAACATAACTCCCATTTTTAAAAAGGGAAAAAAAGAAGACCTGGGGAACTACAGGCCAGTCAGTCTCATCTCTCTGCCTAGCAAGATCATGGAGAAGATACTCCTGG
>VXBL01004263.1:105733-134530 GCA_013400195.1 Aramus guarauna | reverse complement strand
CCATAGACAGACATAGCTTTAAGCCTTTTTGCCAGCTCACATTTCTCCGTTAGTTTTATTTATGCCATATTTCTTCCATAATAGCTGAAAACAGGCCATATTTTGAAAAAGGCAAGCTCTCTCTGTAATGCAGTCCTATAACTTTAGGAGATAGGACTTCCTGTGGAATCTTTAGCATTTAAGCCAAAGTTTTTATTGATTGATGTTCTCAGTCTGGTATCTTGAAGGTTTTATAGCACATTGCCAAAGGTTCCTCACCTCTTCCAATAAATCCTTTTCCATCTTTTGTACAGTGGGTATCTTGCCCAGGTGAAACCATGGAAAATCTTGGCCATAAAATTTGTAAATGTCCACTTGCAATTGCTTTCTCAGTGTGATGCTTGGAAAGATCACACAACGTATTGGTAAACGAGTGGAGAAGGCAGGTGTGGATGACTGCATAAATACTGTTACAAGGCACTGCAAAGCAATAGCAAAAGTACAGTCACATCAGAAATAAAATATACCTGCCAAAGAGAATTTCTGTAATATTGTCTCCACTAAAAGCAATAGGGAATCTCATCTGTCTGGATGCTGAGATAAGTAAACAGGGCATGGACTGGTGAGAAGTAAATTAGCTATATTCTGCTTTCTTAAGGAAAAATAGCGAAAGCCTTTGAAGTCACTGTTTGTGTATCTCCTCACTCCTGAGTGTGTGACATGACAGCTGGATGAGAAATAATCAGGTAATCTGAGGGTAATCACTTTAAAGGATTAGATGGAGAGAATGACTTGATTGATATGCCTGTTGAATCTAGGGTTTTTTTTGTCTGGTTTTGTTGTTGTTTTTTGTTTGTTTGGGTTTTGTTCCTTTCTCTTTTCCTCTACCAGTTCTCAGGAAATCCCTCCCCCATCATCCCTTGAGTTTTGTTAAAAATAAAAGAATTTAAATAATTCTAAAGAAAAGTCTGATTCTTTGTTTTACACTGTCTGTGTGATCATATTGGGATCCTCCTAAAGAGAATCAGCACAAGTAACAGCCCTAGTGCGGAGCATGACAAGAGGTTTTTTTCTTGACTGTTATGTTTATGCATCTGCTAAACATCTTTATCTGACTTTGTTTTTCTCCCTTAATCCATGACCAGATTTTAATTGCAGAACACACAGGAGGAAGCCTGGATATATTTTACCTTCCCAAACCTATGGTGGTTTGGCCCTTCGTGTTGCAGGAGCTGGGCCAGCTGCTAGGTTTGCATTTTAGACTTCAGCCACCACGTCAAGTTTCAGAGAAATAAACTCAGTTTCGTCTGTGGTCTTCTCTTAATATGTATTCATGTGAAATGCTTGCGGGATAGGATTCTGCACCAGATTAAATATTCTCTGCTCAGCAACTCTGGTTATTTAAGGGTTTGATTCACTGCTCAAATGTAAATTGTATAGGACCAGGTAGGTATTTCAGGATCTCCCACATTGGTTCCATCCACCACTCTGAAAGGGTAGGGCTCTTGGGCCCTGTGTCGTATCTACCAAGCCCAGAGGGATGTCTTGGCTATCTAGTTACTTTTATCTCTTTCACACACAGGCACCTAAATGTCAATATCTTAGTCCAGAGATGTATCACCCCAGGCACTGCAAAGCAGTATCAATCTTTTAAGTATCTCCATTATAATTTTTGATGGTAAGGGAAGTATTTCTTTTTCTGCCGTCACTGTAAAAGACTTTTGAATCACAATAATGGATTTTCTGTTAGATTTCATCACGAATTCTTATTTCTTCTTGTGATGTTCAGGATATGTATTTCTCTAGTGTGATTCATCTTTCTGCAAGTTACATGCCATTTTGCCCACAACCATAAATTTTTGATGGTCCCACACACATTTTGTGCTGTGCTGCAGGCAGAAGAAAAACATACCACTCATTTTAGTATTTGGGCTGTGCTGGAGATTGGGGTAGGAAACTTAGCCTAGCAGTTAACCCATTTTTTTTTTAGCCAGGAATTCTTCAGAGTAAGATCAGTAAGCCCCAAGTTTCAGATGAGGAGAGCAATGACTAGGTCTTTTTCCCTGTTTCCTCCAGAGATCATGTTGATTCCCCTGCATGATAACACTGCATTAGAAGACAAAAGAAGTACTTTTTCTTAGATGAAATTATGTTCAAACTCTACAGAGGCAGTTACATGGGATGCAAGCGTTGCCTTCATGGAGCTAAGTAAGGACATCAAGGACTTCTTGTTCATAAAAAAACAACCAAACAAACAAGCAGACAAACAAACAAACACACACATACACACACCCCCAACCTGAACAAACTAAACCAAACAAAATAAATCCCACAACTGATTTTTAATTTTTCTTCCTCTTCAATATAATACTGAATTGATTAAAACACTGCTACCTGATAGCATGACATGCATACCTGCTTAAAAAGCTAAGTCTTTGTCTCATTATTTTTTTTAATCCAGTTAATTGAGATTTCGATTATAATCCTTCTTTTAATCACCAGTTTTTTTTCCATTTATTCATTTCACTCAGATCATCTTCTTTTTACTCCTGCCCTGATACTTTAATTCTACACCACAGAGCTCAGCAACTCTTTGACTTGCTAAATCTTTATAAGAATTTCTTAACCCAAATCTATTAACCTCAGACAAAGAGTTTTGAAGCTTTTCATTTGTATGCAGTAAGGATGCTCATCAGCAGGGTTGAGTGGTAGTGGTGGAACCTTCAAAAGAAATATTAATCAATATCTTAAATTAGTCAAATGTTCAATATGGCACCAGTAGCTGTTACATATTTTTTCTCTCCTTCTGAGATTCAAATACATATGCTCAGCAATTACTGTAACATTTGCATAATGGGACATTTTTTTGATTAGCATATCTTGGACTTCTGTTTGCATTTTTTAAGTGTGGTTACTTGTATTCTCTAATTTGTCCTTATTCCCTCTTCATGTTCTGTTATACCTACTCATGTTTTCCTTTGCTCCTGTTTTGTTTTCCCGAGGGCTTGCTGTCTCCAAAGCTTTGTTTAGTATTTGGTTTTGTAGTTAACATCACACAGTAATGGCGTACCAGGAAAACAAGGCATATGACATATTAAAGTTTAATGAATAAATTGTGAAACCATGTGATAAATGTCATGCTTTCACAGGGGGTAGCTAGGAAATAAAGTGATGCACCACAAGATCCTGCAAAAACTGTAATATGCTTTATAGTTACTCAACCTTTCATGCTATTTCAAGTTTGTGTACTGTGAGGGAAATATCTTGTGTTTTCATCAGCTTTGCATATTTTATGGAATTTAAACAGTCTAACTGGACCTATAGCCATCCAGAACATCACCAAAACAAATTGTACCAGATTCTTGGCGTAACCATGTTAGGTGGGATGTTTTGATTGACCATTCTCTTTATCAGCTTTACAGGAGTTACATATAAGGCAGTGTTTAGGTAGTTATTCAAATGTAAAAAATCCTTCGGTGCAATCAATTGGATTTTAAGTTCTGTATAAGTCTGTAATACTTTTGTGCCAGAGTATCTTAGTGGCCTTTTTGTTCAATTTCATTTATCTTATTTGTAAAATACTGCAAATTCTTTGATATCAGGGTAAAAATCTGTATATTTTTGTTACTATTGTTTCATTTGTTCAAACCCTCAAAATGTGATAGATGCTTGGTATAGTCTTACTTGTAATATCTTGAAATATGGGATGAAAGTGGTCAGGTTGGGTTCATCTTCTTGTTTATGGCTTTGCTCCATGAATTCATTCATTTCTGTAATTAAATGACTTGGAAGTAAATCCCAGCCTTTTGCTGCATGTAACTCATCAGAGCTGATGGCTGAATCTTAATAAGCTCTTTAGTGTGATCTTGTGCCAGAGCAGCTAGGTGTTAACAGTTTCCCTAGTGCTACAATTCCATGTAGCAATCTGTGGTTATAATTGACTCTGCCAGGACAAAAGAAAGAGGAGATGGAATGGCATTAGATGAAAACGAAACAGTGTAGTGCAGAGTGGTTAGCTCAATGAATGCAAAATTCATTGTGTGTGTGTGTGTGTGTGTGTAAGCTGAACTCAATTTTTACAATTTTCTTCCTTCTTTCAAATAGATTGTAGTGTTTCAGATTCAGATACATGTCTGGGGAAAGAGATCTGAGGATACTCCTTGAAGAAGAAAAAAAGAAAAAACCAAACCAAAACAAAAAAAAACCACAAAAAAACAAACAAACAAAAAAAAACCAAAAAAAACCAAACCCAACCAAAAACCACAAACCAGCAAGAACTTTGAAATGGAAACATTAAGGCATTTAATTACCAAGAATAATGGCAATGACTGCATATTGTTCTTTATAATCTTCGGTGTGCTGAAGCCAATGTTGTGTAGTCAACATGCATTACAAAAAAAATGTTACTGTGGTACTCCTTGAATTGTAAAAAAATACCAAGACAGGGTTCTTGCCTTAAAAAGGATAAGCCACAACCCAGGCATATAATACAGCATCACCCCATAAAATGTGAAAATATGGAATAGACTCTTGGAGGTGAGGGTGGGGGGGAAAGGCAGGGTTCATATACAGGAAAAAGCTTAAGACATGGAAAAAATTACAGAGCTAAGAAGGACTGTCTGTCCATTACATGCAGGTGCTCACTTGCGTTTTGTCCAATATGTGCTCTTGGATACAAATTTCTAAAGTATTTTGGAATAGTTCAGAAAAGGTTTCAGCTGACCATGGAGAAAACCCTTATTTTTCTTAGAATAGAAAGAGTCCAGCAGTTTGCTTAGACCCTGGATTGGTTACACTACCTCCTTGCTTCCTGAGGTTCTCATCAATTGCCGCGAGACTGCAACTCCAGAGAGCTTTCCCGGGTTAGTAACGATATTCAGTTGAGTCCCAACACGTATGGCTCTTACGCTACATCTCAACTCCCCTGTTGTCTGTGCGTACAATAAAGCTAATCAGCTTTCAGTATGTTTCTCCACAGGCTCATATCAAGAAACATACACTGCTTGTTGCGTCCAAATGGCAACTCTTTAAAAGCGACTATCAGCAAGCGACTTTCCCCTGGCTTAACAAGTGGCTGTATTACCCTGGCAGCAGAGGCAGAAACTCCTTGTGCCCCCCAGGACACTGTCCCACTCCATGCTTATTTTTCCACACGTGCTTCTTCTCCCCCTGCACACTTTTCTGTTGCTGGTCTTTTACATCTGACAGACCCTAACTAATGGCTTTATCTTGAGAAAATACCTTTCCGACTAATATGTACTTGTCTGTTTTCTGGTGTTTTCTTGGTGGTTGCTTTTGTTTGATGGTTTGGTTTGTTGTGGGGTTTGGGGTTTTTTGGTTGGTTGGTTGGGTGGGTTTTTTGGGTTTTTTTTTTGTTTGTTTGTTTTGTTTGTTTGGGTTTGGTTTTTTGTTTTGTTTTGTTTTGTTTTGTTTTATTTTGATGGCTGGGGAGAATACCTGTACCCACAGCCTGCTAGAAATAGATGAAGTGAAACTGTCAGTGGCTAATCCATAAGTCACCCACTTCTGGGACATTTTGACATAATTCAGTCTCAAGGTGTTAATATAAAAATAAAAGTGCTCAAACACTGTTTAGAGTTAGATAAGACAGTAAAACTGAGCACCAAAATTTAGTTTCAGATAAATCCCCTGCCATGGCAGCATATGACATAGAAGAACAGGAATCACAAAGAGGATGTTTAAGAGACTGTTTCCTCTTGTTTCATATTGGACTTCGCAGCTGGCATCCCATACAAACAGTAAAGGAAAAATTGCTGTCATCCACT
The DNA here is from genome assembly GCA_013400195.1 of Aramus guarauna. Lineage (NCBI taxonomy): Eukaryota > Metazoa > Chordata > Aves > Gruiformes > Aramidae > Aramus > Aramus guarauna. The sequence continues at coordinate 128,765 of VXBL01004263.1, read as the reverse complement.
GCACATACATAATATCTTCTTTTCAGTGGCAAAACAGATTGATGAGACACAAAGCAAAAATCTAGTAGTCATGCTGGGGAGAAACAATGCGGTCTGGAAGCAAATTTCCGTGCCTTGGGAATTTTAAGTAAAATAAGTCTAACTGGAAAGCCACTTCAGGAAATCATTCCCAGAGATGCTTTTGAGTGACACTGAGGTGGATAAGAAAACAGTAGACAGCAATATCTAGCAGGAACCAAGAACTCCAGAAAATAAAGAATGCAGGAAGCCTGGGTCACTCTTCCAGCAGTGAAAATACATTTAATGTTGTATATAAGGACTGGGTAAGATGTAAAATATTACAGCTGAACTATGTCTATGCCAAGTGGTGGTTATTAAATTTCGAACTTGACAACTACTAGAGCACTAATGAGTTGAACTTCATCCATAGCTTGTCTCCTCAGAGGCAAATTCTTGTACCTATATGAAGATATAAGAAGGCTGTTAAAGCAAAAATGTGAAAGAAGAGTATTAGTAAAATGAAATTCAGGAGAATAGCAGGAGTAAACAAAAGTAAATAAGTATAACTCTCAAAGTAGAGGAAAAAAAAATTTAGGAGCCTTCCTATTAAAACTCTGAGGTAGAAAGCTTATTGAAGAGATTATATTAATAAAATTGACATGTTGATACAGTTTGTCTGAGTGGCACGTTGCACTTGGGCTGTAATGAGAACAGAAGGGATAAAGCTGGTAAATAGTGTAGGAGTGATACTTCAAAGAAACCTACTGCTTGGTTCTGAGTTGTTAATTTAGGGATGCGGGGTTTTAACTTCACACAGATTGGTTAATTTATTGAATTTAATAGGACCTTTCAGTAAAGATCTAGTTTAGGTCGTGGAGTAGAACTAGAAAACAAGAGATTTTGCTTAAAGAACAGGTAAAATTAAGTTACTGGTTACTCAGTATAAGAGACAAAAGCTGAGGTTTTCAGTTACTGCCTTTGAAATCTTAGACTATCATTTGTAAAGGCATGTCTGTAAATATACAACTACTTTTCTATTTCAGATGAAAAATAGCTTTAATGAGGACTTTAAATGGGGGGGGGGGGGGGGGGAATGCTGCCTATTAGCTTATAACATTTCTTTCAAATAAGCTATTTGCCCAAATTGGAGGCAAATTATGAATATCATAGATGAGGAATTTAATTGGATGAGGAAAAAAGACAACTAATTGACACTAATTAAATAAGAATTTTAAAAGTTTTAGTTGGTGGAAAAGTAAAATTCAGCTATCAAAGATGACAATAATTTTGCTAAAAATATATCACACACCTAAGTTCAGTGGTGAGAAAAGAAATAAATAGAAATAACATGTAACAAAAGACAACAAAGGAACAAAAAGGAAAACAGACATAGCTTCCAAGTTATATTGATTTTTTTGAATTGCAGAAAATGGGTTAGGTAACTTAAAACACCACAGGAAAAAAATTGCAGTGTATGCTGGTAAGGTAACTTAGAAAGAATTTAAAGTATATTTGGCATATACCATTATATATAGCTCTTACAAAACATGGGAAATAAACCTGATAATTCTTCCTGAAGTGTTTAGTACATATATCTATTCTGTAAGTGAAAATAAACAAGGGTTTATTCTCTATCATATAAGAATGATGAAAGATATTAAATTCGTCTACTAATGAGATGAGACTATTAATACCATCCATAATAGTTTTCTGGCATTTAGAAAGAAAGAAAGAAAGAAAGAAAGAAAGAAAGAAAGAAAGAAAGAAAGAAAGAAAGAAAGAAAGAAAGAAAGAAAAATAAAAAGGCCAGAAAACTTATTTTTAAGTTTTCTGAACAAGCTGGATAAGCACCTTGGCCTGTTGATGCAATGTGGGTTTGGTAAATTATTGAGGCATCACGGACATTGCATGTGTTAAAATGTCAGACACGACAATTTTGAGAAAAACAATTGTCAGAACAGATTTGATCCCTTCAGAACAAAATCTAAATTGGGAAAGTTAACTGCATAAACACAGTAAATTCCATGGAGCTTTATTTAATACACTACAAAACTCCAAGTGAATAGTTTGATTGTATAACAAATATAGTAGCAGTAAAGCATATGTTAAAGAGAATATGAACTAGACAAACTGTGAATATTTGCTTTATTACAAATTGATATCTAATATAAAAGAAGTTGTTTCTAATACAAATCTCAGGACTGAAAGTAGGTCTCTTTTGGTTGCTTAAATCATTCACAAAGAAAATCCATTAATATGTTCTTCTAACTCAGTTCCTAAAATTGACAGTCAAACGTTTGTTCCATTCATATAACGTAAGCTGGTTTTAAGATCAATGAAGTTAATTTAGTGTATGCATGTTTTGTGTGTACATGCTCATATGCATGCTCAGGGGCAGAGTCTGGGCATGAGCCTTTAAATTAATGCATGGAAGCAAAGCCCCTGTGGAACATTCATTGTTTTGTTGGGTCAGTTTATTAGATAAGGATCCTACCTGAAAGTCCAGTCTCCCAAACTACTTGATATTCAAGTAATTGATCTCCAAGAAGTTAAAAACACTGAAGTGACTGTCATTAAGGAATATGCAAAGCTTTCAGACAATAAACCTTACACAAGAAGGCATCCAAATGGCTCTTTGAGCAGTGTGGAAGCCTCTAACAGCCAACCTCTTACACCGATGAATAGCCTATATGAAACCAAATGCACTCACTTCTGACATGGAGGACAGACCAGCTACCATAGGTGCATCCCAGCACAGAACTGGGAGGTGGACACGCTAAAGTAACGAAGCTCAGAAAGGGAGAAGGTTGGTAGGAATGGGGTTACACAACCCAAAGTTGAGCCCTGCACCTGCTGAGGTTGGATCACCCTGTGAGCTGCTACTTCTCAGAGATGAAGCCATGTTAGCCCAGGAGCCTTGTTAGTTGCTATTCATAGATTCATGGAGCGTAAGGCCCAAAAAAGCTATTAGCTCATCTAGTCTGATCTGCACATTATTGCGTTTCATCGTTACCTCTATACTGAACTACAGCTACCAAGCTGACCAAGAACTTGGTCTTATTTCTCCTTTGCAAGAGTTTTACCTTTCCATGTGACTCTCTAGACTGCTGCATCAAGTTGTGAGAGAGAAGGAAAGGGGCAGGCAATCATGTAAAATATTAGCCAAAGTGTAAAATGCAAAAGTCAAACAAACCATAGATTTACAAAACAAAGATATGATGTCCTTTTTGATATGGAAGACTTTTTCTCTACCTCTGAACTTACACTTTTACAACATCTCAAAAGGGCCATGGAAATACAATTGTTACCCAGAAAGTGGGCCAAGAAGGCAAAGTAACAAGAAAACAAAGTGATCTTATTAAACTGTGTGAGAAACCAACTTATCAGATCTGGAAATTTAAATATGATTTATAATATAACGCATCAGAAAAATCAATAACAGAATATGTTAACATAAAATAAAAATTGTAACAAGTTTATGTAGATTTTTAAGTAAAAGTATTGACTGAAGATTCTAATCAGAAAAATGCATGAGGTTAATCCAGACCATGCTTAGGAATAAATGAATTCAATTTGAATGTATCACTAAAATTATTTTTTGATCTAATGGAGTGATAATTGAATTCTTTTTCTAGTCTGAAGCAGAGGAGATAGTAGCACCACAGCATAATTACTTGTCTGGTTAAATACATCGTCCTTTTTTTGTGGAAATAATTTGCTTTCAGATTCATGCTGAGAAGCTACCAGCTCCTCTTTATCATAATATAATTTAACAAAATGTAGCATTCCTTCTTCATCAAATTAAACCAATTTGGAAAATTGAAGAGTCTTTGGGTCTCAGCTCTTCAATCATCCCCCATTGTTACACTCAGATGAAAAAACAGGGCATTAAAAATAAAATCTTCAAAAAGGGACGGACTGTCTGTTCTTATAAGTAGGATTGGGGAGAAGGAGAAAAAAGGGGAAAGATGTCCTTTAAGATTGAAAGGACTCAAAGGATTTTGTGAGAGGTACAGAGACTATATCCTTGGATTGCTGGAGCTCTGTTACAGCTGCCTCAGGAATGCCTGAAGCCAGAGCAGCTTACTCCAGCAGAGCAAAGCCTCACGCTGAGTAATTGTAAGTATCAGAGGTGTTGACTATATCCATCCCATCCCACTGCTCCATCATACATTAGAGAAGAGTAATTGATTCTGGGACTTGTTTTCGCTTTGGTATTCTTGCAGAAGTCCTGATATAAAGAAGTGTATGTACTTACTCAACAGGTCACTAGTACAGGTTCTCTCCCTTGTGTTAATGCTGGAAAACAACAGGGTTGCCTATTTATTTTTAAACACTCCTGAAGTATCTCATCCTCAGAATTATCAGCCATATAATGACTTTTTGACATTGAGAACTTCTGATTCATATATCATTTTAATCTTTCGGTACTGATTGTTGTCTCACAGGCTCTGATTTGAGAGCTGATCGTTATTCAGCACACCTCCCTGAATAAATAGGTGCACGGACCCCATATATGGCAAATGTTTTTCTCTAGCATGTCCTTAATTAGATCTTCTCTTAATTAGAACTTCTCCCATAGAAACCAGGGACTGCACTATAATTTCAGGGGAATGCAGTGACTAGATCCACTTTAACAAGTAGTGCAGCCCAGCAAGAGCAGATCTACAGAGCAAAACAGCTGGTGTTGAGCACCTGACACCTGTGCTTTGGCATTGAAAGGGTTTTACTTCAAACTATGACCTGTTCTGGAGTCTTACACTCATCAGCAGTGTACTGGTGTGCATGAGTGTGTTTCCAGAGCACATTTTCTAGAGTGTGTCTTCTAGCATTATTTCACTTGAAAAGAATGCAGTTCACATACTCCAAGGGGCTGCCCACTGAAGCTGTAACGAAATGAGAGAGCTACCTAAGCGTGGTGAAACAGCTGAGATATTTTCTTGCAGAAAGACTATTTTCATCTCAACTGAAACTTTCTTTCATAATTCATTCAGGTTCCATATATATAAGAATATTTGGGATGTTCCCAAAAAAAGTGTACTGTTTGAAAGACTGGTCTCTGGGCCTTGCTATGTTTGGAGAAGCTGCACCCAAACTTTTTGGTTTTAGGTTTTCTGTCTCCTATGTCATGGAAAAATTGGAGAGATCATTACACATATGCTTTTGGTGCATGGCAGATTCTTGGTCATTGTCTTTGCTTTCAAGTCCTTATCTACAAGTAATATATATTGGGGAAACCATCCTACTTTTCTTTCCTTTCAGAGCTTTAATACCTCTATCTGGATCATCTTTTTTCTAGGGATGAGGTGATCCACAGTGACAGCGTGGAGGGCATCTGCAGTAACTTTCAAGGAGGATCTCGCTCCTGCATCCTGACAGTGTGTTTAAAATTCAGATCCAAATCTGGACTGTATCACTATTCAGTAAATGTTGAACTTGCAGCATTTCAGAGGAAGTCCAAGAGTGAACTCAAACATGACACTGGATCTGTCAGACAGTGTCGGTCAGGTTTGAGACACCTTCAAGAACAGATACTGTTGTCTCCCACACCATAAACTTTCCCTGTGCATTTGACTATGGCAGTAGTTCTCCAGTTAGTGCTGTACCGCAATCTGAATTTAATCTGAATACTATGTAGTTGGTGAACAGATGGAAATAATATTGTGATATTAATAAGTGGCTGAACAATATGTAGTTAAGTAACTTGTCAAAGTAACAGGAATCCTTTACCACCAAAATTCATATAAAACATACCTGTGTCTATAAGGACTCTGTTTTCATTTTTTCCATGATAAATAAATAAATAAATAAATAAATAAATAAATAGACTTCCAATCCTTTCATTGTTTAGCCTCAGCTTTAGTAGAGGACCAGTGGATGCTTATTTCTTTTAAATGAACGAGAAGCCCTATAATCCACAAGCAAAATCATTGTTCAGCTAATGAGTTTACAGCTGCAAAGCCCAACACGCATCTACCTTTTACCATTTCTGCACGATGTCTGGTCAGATTTGAAGGGGAGGAGGTAGAAATATGGTAACCAGTAAATGTAAGAGACAACTGGTATATTCATCTACAAAGACAGTTAGAAGCAAATGAAAATTTATAAAATTAAAGCAGGGATATTCTAGCTAGACATTTTATTGCTAAAAGTAATTAGCTTCCATCTCTGTTTCCCCCACTTCCCCCAGTCTGTGCTCACTGTTTAAAATAGATTGATGGAATGGTTAAGAATCCTCTCTGAGCTCCAGTGAGATTATATCAATTATTTAGAAGTGCTAAAATTTTGGCAGGGACATAATCCACCTTCTCACTTTGAAGACAATCTGGAGATTAATACAAGCGTGCATTAAGGAAAGAAATTCAGGCAGGATAAAGCTAGTGTGACAAAATGAACACTTGTACTCCACTATTGCAGCATGAGGAGAAGGGAATTAGCTGTCAGATGATAAACAGGATGAATTGCCTGCTTGTCATATCAAAAGCTTTTAGCTTTAATCTGAAGATAATGGATATATTGCAAGTTTTACAGTGATAAAGTAGAATTTTGGCTCATAGTGAGGAATTTAAAAATGAAGTGTCCTGCCCTTTGATAGAAGAATTACTGAATACTGACTAATATTTTAAGTTGTTTATTTTCTATAAACTATGCAGACAGGGAATATATCCCAGTAATCTAGAAGTAGGAGGGTGTCATTTTGGCCAAACTATGAGCCTTTATAAAACATTGTGTATAAAGCCACACATAAATATTAATTGATGTGATATTTGTAATAACAAATACTAGATTGTAAATACAAGGATAAACTTATCATGAGATACATTAAGAATGTATTCAACACCAGGAAATTAGGGCATAAATACATGATCTCTGAAAAAACAACTGTTGAGATTTAAGACAGCTGTTGACCACCATTAGTACATTACCATCTTCCTAGCTGAGTCACAGTAACAGATTAAATGATTGTTTCTAATCGATTTCAGTGTGGTCAGCCAGCTTAATAGACCTTTAAATCAGAGAGCCTGGTGATTTGAACCAGTCTGTCTGACATTCCACTGAAGCAGGCTAAGAATATTCGTACATTATGTTACCACAGTTCAGCTCTTGGAATGGTAACAAACAGCTTTACAGCAATAATGAAAAAAAAACCCAAAACCCAAATAAAAAACCACTAGACAAAAACTTCATAAGCTGCTCTGTCTTGGTTTACAAAAGCAGGAATTTCTGTGTCCATCCTTGGATTGGTCATTAAAAATCAAATTATAAAGGATATTTCTTAAGGTAATTTGATTAGAGGAAACTATCATAACCCTGAAAAGCAAATCTGACCTCTCCAGGGAATCATCATGCAGGTGAGACAAATATAAATAGTTATTAATTGACTTAGATAATTTTTCCTAAGTACATTTCTGACTTTTTTTTTTTTATATAGTCTTGGAGAACCTCATCATCATTTAACTTACAATAGAATCAAGTCTTTGCTAATTTCTTAACGTGCCTTGCAACCATTAATTGATCTGTGATGGACAAGAAGGATGACCTTTGGTATGTGTAAACAATAGTATATTGTATGTGCGTGTATATATATATGTAAGTATATGTATACACAATAGTAACTGTATGTATAAACAATAGCATTGTATGGCAAAGCAACACCTTATTCATATATGCTTATATTACGCAGGCACAAGGGAAGGAGGCAAGAGATTTACTCTGGAAACTGCAGGAATGTGTTTCTCAACTGTGAAACAGTCTCTGCTAAGTGCAGGGTGGTGGGAAGCAGGATCTCCTCAGACTAACAACCATGTAAATAGTGAAGGTGGTTTTAATTTCACAGTGAATAGAAGCTGGTGGTGCTCAATGTCAGGGAGACCAAGCCATGTTGGAGGAACCTGCTTCTTACCGTTGTCCTTAAAATAGTCTCAGCAGAGATCAGGAACTGTTAATGGGAATACTTCATCCTTTTCAGGGCAAAGTCATGTGGATTATGAGAGTAAAGTACCTTCTGCTGCTCCCAGGATCAGCTTCCATTGAAAGGAGGCTTAGGAAGATGTAGTGTTTCTGGTGATCACTGTTACTTAGTGCCATGTAGTGTAAGTAGTAGTAAATATGAGGAAAATCTTAGCTGACATCAAAGTATCAAACATAAGCAGAAACTAGGGAATAATATCACTTTTTTTTTTTTTTCCTTTTTTTGATTTTAAATACCATTTAAAACACTCTATTTGACTTTTTGCAAAAGTAAGCCTTATCAGACTTGCTGGATACTTTTTGAGTATTTTTGCAATTCCTTCTTATTCCATGTCATTTGCTCCTGAAACATTCATATGTTTGTTTTTGTTTGTGTTTTTGTTTTTGTTTTTGTTTTTTCTCTATTAGTACTTCTTTAGTCCTTCACATATTTTTGCATGTAGTAGATGTAATGCTTCAATAACTCCTTTGGATTCATTTTCAGACACAGCAGAATTAGAAGGTATATCATGGCCAGCTCACGTTACTCTGTAGTACAGCCCTGGTCACATGTGCCCCATTGGGACTTCAATAATACATAATTTTTCCTGAATGAAGCAATGTTGTTGGTTCTTCTTTTCAAACAACAATGTACAGTGTAGCATTATTTCTTCATATTTCTTTGACAATAAGAAAGTAGATTATTTTAATAGAACACAAGTGTTTATAGTCCTTTCAAAAAGTTTCCATAATTTAAACATTTTGATAGAAATAAACAGAAGGAAGTTGGCAAGTCCGTTAAACTGATTACATATCCCGATCTCATAGTCTTATCTAAACTTTCCTGTAGCTATATTACAGCAAACTTGGCACTCCTGCAGTATCTGTGGTAAGTACTTGATTAATATTGTGCTTAAACCCCTTGGAATATAAAATTAAGGATAAATTATTTCACACTAGATTGACTCTGTAGGTATCAGAGAATAAATTTTAATCCTCACGGGTTACATATTTCTGTCTTTTTCCTTGATAATTTTTCCCTTACTCATTTTTCTAAATTATTTTTTTTCAAAATGTATGAAGCAGATGGTAGGATTGTTGTTATTTGTTTCTCATTCTGAAGTTACATAAACATTTAAAAACAAGTCATCTTTTGTTGATTTTTAGCATTTTAAACTTGTCAGTCAAGATGGGCATTTCAGGAACCAAACCTATAACTCCCAAATCTAGTTTATACTCTCCCAAAATTTACAGTGAGATCATCTTGCCTAAAAGGGATCTAGGTATAAGATTCTTGATTCTCTAAGATAAAAATATAGAACCATAGCAGGAAATAGGAGATTACACAGCATATGGGTTCCTTCGCTAAGGAGTAAAGCAGTTGTATCACTGAAAAGAACAAGAGGTGATCTAACAGAGGCTAACAGCAGGAAATACCAAAATAATGGTGAGAAAAGAAACATACTTAAAAGTGCAATGGCATGATTAGATTCCAAATTTCTGTTCTGACAGCTGTGATGGGATATACTTAAAATTTCCTCATATAAGATATTAACTCATTTTTACAATCATCATCTACTAGTTTACTTGAATGAATAAAACCTCATTTGCATAGCAATTTTATTAATGATTTTAATACATTGACTCATGGCTTTGTCACTGGGTAAAGATTATTGTAATCACCTCAACTCCTTTAATTTTGTTATCTAATGATCAGTTGCAATCAAAAATTTGATACAACTCTGTTTAACTGAATATCTGTATTCTAAGTCATAGACATTGCACAAAAGGAAATTCTATAACAAAGCAGTAGCTCTTTTAACAGTCTAATGGTTAGACATGAAACAGACATTAAAAAGTATATTGTAAAAATACAGTTCCTCATCATACTTACAGAGAAGTGTCCTATCAAAACTGCCTCTCTGTTGTGGCATAACTGTACATAATAATTGCTTCCTGAGACAAAAATGATATTTGTTTTTCCTTCGCCATACTTTTAATAGCTTGTAGATTGTTTGATTCTTTTAAGGAAGAAAAACTTTTAATATACTTTTAAGAGCTTGTAGAGTGTTTGATTCTTTTAAGGAAGAGAGGAAAGATTACAAGAACTTCCAGGTTGCAAATGAGGTGTTTCATGGGTCATTTTGCTTTAAACTTCTGGCTGACAGATTGCTTCCTGTGTATGAATTTTAGGATAACTCAGCAGAAAATCCTATAAATACTAATTAACAGTGACAATTTAAGATCAAATTATAAAACCTGGACTTGAATTTATTTTGAAGGACTCCTAGGAATTTTGTGGAGCAAACTGTTGTAGAACAACAACTTTGCGAAGTCATTGGTATGGAGCGGGCTCTGGCTGATTTTTCCCTCACGACAAGATCACAGAATCACAGAATGGTTTGAGTTCGAAGGGACCTCAAAGCCCATTGAGTTCCAACCCCCCAGCCATGGGCAGCAACACTCTCTACTAGACCAGGTTGTCCAAAACCCCATCCAACCTGGCCTTGAACACTTCCAAGGAGGGGGCATCCACAGCTTCTCTGGGCAAGCTGTGGCAGTGCCTCACCACCATCACAGGGAAGAATTTCTTCTTAATATCTAATTTAAATCTCTCCTCTTTCAGTTTAAATCCATTACCCCTCATTCTGTCACTCCATGCCCTTGTAAACAGTCCCTCTCCAGCTTTCCTGTAGCCCCCTATTGGGTACTGGAAGGCTGCTATAAGGTCCCCCCAGAGCCTTCTCTTCTCCAGGCTGAACAAGCCCAACTGACTCAGCCTGTCTCCACAGCAGAGGTGCTCCAGCCCTGTGATCATCTTTGTGGCCTCCTCTGGACTCACTCCAACAGCTCCAAAGCTTTCTTGTCCTGGAGACCCCAGAGCTGGACACAGTACTCCAGGTGTGGTCTCGCTAGAATGCAGTAGAGAGGGAGAATTTCAAAGACACATATATTGTTTACAACTAGCATGATTCTTCTGTTTTACTGATGTTCAGAATATTCACTGACACAAATATCAACACCACTTTATGCATATGGCTCTTGAAAATGGAAGACCAGAGGTTCCATCCCTACTCATGCTTCTGCTAGGTTTTGTGATATGAAGATGTCTTAAAATGACTGTTCTTTCTTTTTCTTACCTATTAAGACCTATTTTCTTACCTTTTTCAGAAGAGGTGTTTACCTGCAGTGTGTATGTACAATCATACTGTGGGTTTGACAAGGACATACACATAGTTCCATCATTCAGTCAGAACATTAAAAAAATATACTGCTAATGCTGTGTATATCCAGCCAAAAAGCCAATGCAACAACTGTTCAGATCCATCCCTGGAAATTGTTAAGGAAAGTTGAAAAAACACCTACATCTTTCCCCAAATAGAGAAACACTAAATAGTTATTATTAATAACAACAATAAGAATAAAGATATACAAGTTTCTAGTATTACAAACCAGGATGAGTAGAAGAAAATAAGCCATTAGAAATGGCTTATTATAGAAAGTATCTCTTTTAGGCTGACATTAATCTGACAACTCCAATGTTATCCTCCATCAAGCGAGTAGAGTAATTAGATCTCATACCTGCCCCCTCAAACTCAATGCATATTACAGTGCATATTAGATTCACTAACACTGGAATGAATTGATGTAGATTTTAGTGGGGATGGTGGGAAGAGAAAAATACTTGAGGAGATTAGGTCATAAATCACATATTATAACATTCATTCTACTTGATGTTCCCTTGTTAAGGTGCAGGTCAACTCTATCTTTATAACTGTACATTATCTGATCTGTCAGCTAATTCAATTCCAAGTTTCATTTGAAGGAAAGATTCTCCAGATGTTGTTTTCCTTGTGTCCTGCCATCCGTATTCACTCATCTCATTGTGACATGGTTACGATATTGAGGGAGGGGAAAGGAGAAATGCATCATCCTCCAGTTCAAGTTTTTAAATGAATCCAGTTTGCCTTAGCCAGCAGCCATCAATAGGGTATCTTGGAGATTTTCAGATATTTGTAAAGAGACTGAGTTTGGGAGCTGGACACAGAACAGGTTGAAAATAACAAATTGTCATGTAAATTCCTTTTCCTAGATCCATTTCTATGAGTTTCTCAAAAAACAGGAAAAAGATTTGACTTTCCACTTAGCTGTTGGACAAGCATTTTGGAAAAGTTCCAGTTCCAAAAGTGTTCATAGGGCAAGACGTCCAGCTGGCAGCTTGCTTCATTGGGTAGCGTTATGGGGTAAGGAAAAGACTGAAAGCCCATTAGTTCCAGTTTAAATTCTCACAGGTTTTATTCTAGGCAGCCAGTGGATAAAAATAAATAATCAGAAGAGTATCTAGAATTTTTTTGAGGAAACTTGCAATTAAAACATGTTTAATGAGCTTCTTTTAGTTAAAGAGTAAAAACAGATCTCACACAATCTTCTGAAATTCACTTCTTGGAGCTCATGGGACACATGGAGTGCTAGAAATGACTGTTAGCTAGTTTGGGAGCATATCATGACTCCTGGGAGTCCTTGACAGAAACTGCATGTATCCTTTAACTTATATTTTTTTTAATTTGAGACATGCAGTGTAACTCAATGTTTTACAGTTCATGAGCTCTGTACAAGAAAGGGCAGTTTGTTCTGTTGGTTCTACACCTTCTGTAACATTACCTAAACTTTTCAGTTGCAACAAGGTAGAGATGTAGCAGATGTCACATTGTTCACCCAGACTACTATAGAGCTTTATTCTATTTGTAGGTGAGTGTCTGAGCTCGTATATCTATATAGCCCAGGAAGCTTCTGTCTCAAAATACCTTTCTTCCCTTTAAAAATCCAAACAGTTAAATTATAAGAGTTATATTTAAGGCTCCAATTTCCTGGAAGGATAGATTTTCTCTTTTGATGGCTGCCTAATTAGTATGCTTTAAATTTAGATGGCTTGAATTAATTGTAGCAAGAATTTCTTGAGAGAATTGGTGCTAAAATGAAGTGCACTAAATAGTGAGGTTTTCAGGCGAATGCTGGAGGTGTTCCACCAAGGCCTTCACTTATCTCTGTGACAGAAGGAGTGTAATGTATTATTTTCTTATTAATTTCCCATTTAAGAAAGTCTTATGAATAATAATGCTGTGGAACAAAAATAGCTAAATATAGCAAGTGATTTTTTTTTCTTTTCCTGCTTTCTGTTGCTGCTATCTACCAAATGCAAAAGAAAAGCTGTAGTGTATTTGTTTCCCGGACAGTGCAATGGTAAGTGAAGTTCTCCCCAGTCGGCTGAGGGAGGTATTTTGGTCAATTCTGAGTACTCAGAAATGATCCCTGGGAAACAGATTCATTCTTCCTACAGAAGAAATCTCGGTGAGAAATTTGGCCATTTTAGGTAGTTTCTACTGTTAACTAAAAGAGGAGATATTTCCAGGAAGTGAATCATACTTTAGGATTCAATAAAACGTCCTGTGCAAATATCTATCTTTTTCACCGCTGACAAGAGAAGAAGCCTAGAGCATCCATACACTTAAGTTAGATGCTGGAAGCGAAGTGAGATCAGTCCAGGGCTTGTATATATATTCCATGTCCCCAAAGGCACAGTGCATGCCAAAGAGCACTTCAAGCACTAGGAACTGGAGTCCTNTTATAAGAGTTATATTTAAGGCTCCAATTTCCTGGAAGGATAGATTTTCTCTTTTGATGGCTGCCTAATTAGTATGCTTTAAATTTAGATGGCTTGAATTAATTGTAGCAAGAATTTCTTGAGAGAATTGGTGCTAAAATGAAGTGCACTAAATAGTGAGGTTTTCAGGCGAATGCTGGAGGTGTTCCACCAAGGCCTTCACTTATCTCTGTGACAGAAGGAGTGTAATGTATTATTTTCTTATTAATTTCCCATTTAAGAAAGTCTTATGAATAATAATGCTGTGGAACAAAAATAGCTAAATATAGCAAGTGATTTTTTTTTCTTTTCCTGCTTTCTGTTGCTGCTATCTACCAAATGCAAAAGAAAAGCTGTAGTGTATTTGTTTCCCGGACAGTGCAATGGTAAGTGAAGTTCTCCCCAGTCGGCTGAGGGAGGTATTTTGGTCAATTCTGAGTACTCAGAAATGATCCCTGGGAAACAGATTCATTCTTCCTACAGAAGAAATCTCGGTGAGAAATTTGGCCATTTTAGGTAGTTTCTACTGTTAACTAAAAGAGGAGATATTTCCAGGAAGTGAATCATACTTTAGGATTCAATAAAACGTCCTGTGCAAATATCTATCTTTTTCACCGCTGACAAGAGAAGAAGCCTAGAGCATCCATACACTTAAGTTAGATGCTGGAAGCGAAGTGAGATCAGTCCAGGGCTTGTATATATATTCCATGTCCCCAAAGGCACAGTGCATGCCAAAGAGCACTTCAAGCACTAGGAACTGGAGTCCTGAGTTTGTTCCTTCAAAGGCAGATGCTTTGACAAAGGAGATCCATCCTACTCTGTTTAGCATTTATCATAACCACTGTTATATTAGAAGTCAACGCAGACCATTTTGAAAAAGAAGTTCCTTCCTAAAATCAGGAGAAGGGCTGTGGGGGATGCTGGACTGGAAAACATGTGATGGAGAGGAAGGGACCTGAGGGAAAAAAATTGAAGGAGTGAACAAAGGAAGATCGAAAGCCTGCTGAAGTGAAAGAAAAAAAGATTAAGAGATTCTTACACCAAGTATCCAATACACCCAGGGTTAGCCCTGTAGGCAGCTGCTCTATAAATAAAACATAACTATTAGAATGGGAATCTTGCAGTTTTTGAAGGCAGATGAGCCAAAAAGGTTTTGTCTTCTGTCTGACTCGGCAGGAGCCATGCTGCGCTTATCTCAGACCTGGGGGTCACTCTTTGCATAGTTTGCATGCTGCAGAGTTATTCAAAAGCTTTCTCAGCCATATCAGCATTTTGGTCTTTAAAGAAAACATTAGGAGTATTAGCAGAGTAGCCAGTGTCTAACTTGTTCAGAAAAATACAAATTGGTCGTTTAGTAATTCATTATCTGATTTATAATGCATGGTAAAAGGACAGGAACTCCAGGAAGATGCTGGGCCTTCCCAGCATTGTAGCCTTCATCTAGCATTATTGGGAGTAATGAAGGATAATAAAACAAATCATACTGTAAATAATAAATAACCTCATCATCATATATTTAAAAAACAAAAGCATGAAAGGGAAAATTCCCAAAGCTGAAAAGCTTTAATAGCTCTTCTCAGTGTTTGTGGCACCAGTTTTTTACTTTTGTTGGAAGAAGCCCAGTCAGTGTGGATTCATTTATAGAAACAAACAAAACCAGGGAAGAAAAGAGAAGAGAAGAGAAGAGAAGAGAAGAGAAGAGAAGAGAAGAGAAGAGAAGAGAAGAGAAAGAAAAAAAGAAAAGAAAAGAAAAGAAAAGAAAAGAAAAGAAAAGAAAAGAAAAGAAAAGAAAAGAAAAGAAAAGAAAAGAAAAGAAAAGAAAAGAAAAGAAAAGAAAAGAAAAGAAAAGAAAAGAAAAGAAAAGAAAAGACTAAGGAATAGGGTAATAAAGCTTTCATTTCATGAGGGATCATGATTCATAGCATGCAGGAACCTCAAGGGAATACCAGGGTGCAGAGGAAGGAAAACTGCAAGCAAACAGACAGAATGAGAAGTAAAAGAAAAGTGTTTAGTAATAGTTAGAATGTTTTTGCAGCTGGAGCACAAAACTAGGGTCTCAACTACTTGTCACCATGGAAGATCTGTCCTTTTTCACAGGAAAGCATTTATTCTCCAGGTGGTTTTTGCAGGAGTGGGTACAGTAAGGAAGTGTAATTACAAAGCTAAATTGCCCCAGAACTTCCCAGGGGAAAAAATTACCCTGTCGTTCACTTCCTGCCCCTCTTTCACTCGTTATCAGTACAGCTGTGATGTAAAAAAAGCTGCCATGCTTTGTTCCACTGGGGCTTCCCTTCATTGGGTGGGTACATGATGTATGCTACAAAGAGACCTGGGAAACCTCGGGCCATGCAAGAGATCTTGCAGCAGCTGTGTAGACCAAGGATTCAGAAGTAAAGAGGAAGAGACTTCAAATGTAAGGGATACCCTCAAGATTGACTTTATGCGAACTTGATTTGGATCTCAAATTGAGTGACTATAGTCATGGGGTGGATAATGTTACAATTGCACATAAGAACTTAAAAACACAGGTGTCTGCTTTTGTCTTATGCAAACCTTGTGGATGGAGATCTCCAAGGTTGGTGTGGGAAGCAGCCGAAGNTTAATTGAGACCATTTCTACCTGAGTGGGTTTAGATGCCACGATCAGGCTTCTGGTTCCAGAGCTTACTCCCAAACCTGATGGAGATCCACAAGTGTGTCCTGATGAAAATGTGCTGAAACATAGGGCCCTGACAGGAAACCTCAGAAAATTTTGTGGTGCCAATTTAAAATGCCACTGCCTCCTGCTGTCCTTTTAGTGGCTCCAGCGGGGATAATCGCAGTCCAGCAGAGTCAGCAGGGTATGTGTGCAGTCATTTCACCCAGAAACACTCTTAATCCATTAATCAGAAAAAAGCCTGTTCAAAGTATGGTGCAGGACAGGAAAGCTGATGGGGTATGCTGGTTTTCTGAGCCAGGACTCTGCTAAACTGAACCTTCTATAAGTATTATGAAGGTAATAGCAGTTTAATCAGTACAAAAATATTTTTCACAGGTTTTGTTTTAATATCACAGCACCTTCCTTTTAGGAAACTCAGCATCAGTCACCTTGACAAATGTAAAAGCAAACATTATTAAGTAGATTTCTGAAGTTATTTTGAAATCCAGAAGCCCTCTGCTTCGAATGAACTCTGTGTGAATGATATGCCATAACTTTGAAAACATGGGCCATTACACCCAAACAGCATTTCCCTTGCCCTGGTTTCAAAACGCCCATACGTAATGAGTGAAACATCTCAACTGTGTTTGCAATCTCCCGCTCCCTCTTCCCACCCCAGGGAACTCTAGGGACTACTGAAGTGGTCATTATTTTTTCATTATACCTTCCTTATTGCCTCATTAGCAGTCCTAGTAAGAAGTGGTTCTGTACTTCACTGAAGGAAATAATATATCAGTCCCTGTTTAATTACAACTGAACTACTGCCACACACAGCAGTATAAGATATAGCCTCCCTGGAATAAAAATAAAAAAAAGATCAGATGTAAGATTCTCTTTGGGCTCTGTTTATTAGCATTGGTTCAGTAACATCTCAAAGGGAAATGGGCTTATCGCTTAGTGGGCTTAACAACTCTGTAATGAAGTTTGCAGAAGGGTTAGTGTAAACTGTTGTATAGCAATAACAATTGTTATTCCCAAATAACCATCAACATCATACATGTTACAATGAGTCATCATTTACATCAAACAGCTTCCTATTGTTTTACAGCTGACACAAAGTGCAACAGAAAACTTCTCCACTGATTACTCAAAAAGACGAATATGTCTTTGACAAAATATAAGCAGATAGCAAATCAGAATTGTCTTGAACCAAACCTGTTTTCAGACCTGGAAGAGTCTGGTGTTCTTCCTTACTCTAGTCATCTTTGTCTCCATGATGGGCTCTGCCTGCTTGTTTCTAGCTGAAAGAAAGCTGGTAAGATGTGAGTGCTGTGTGCTAGCAAAGCACCAGGTATAACTGGGCTGAGAGCTCGGGCCCCAGTGGTGGAACTAAGCCGCGGACTTGCACACCTGAACGTCAGTGTCTAGACCTCCATCACAGTCAACAGAAACTGGAACAATACACTCAGTGGTGCTCTGAGACCTGCCCAGCCCACCTCAGGTTGGACAAATGTATCCAGTGAGCTAAATGGCTCTTGAGACTCCAAGGAATGTATGGGCTCTCTGCATTGACTAGATCTTTGGTGTCAAACTCACATGTAGACATCTAGGTGTTAAGATCTACTTTTAGTGGTCTAGCTACGTGAACTAAATTCCACCTCAGTTTCTATTTATGTCCTCTCTCAGTAATCTTAACAAAACTGTTTATACACAGAGAATAGTATGGGAAGCAATCCAAAGACCTATGCGTATGCCTAATATATGTTTGTACAAACAGATTAACTAGCTTTGCTCATGGCCTTCAGCTTTTGAAAAGAGGTTAAATCCCCCGATCATCAGATAAATCTTGGATTATAAATCACCCTGTGGAACAAAGTATGTTATACCTAAGATCCTATGTAAAATACTTGGAAAAAACAAAATACACTTAAAGGGTTGACAGGGTCATCTCTGAAGCTAAAGGCCACACCTAAACTGTGGATTTGTGCAAAAGTCTAATCAATCTCGGTGCCTAGGTGGGATCTACCAAGCTATTGGATTGCCTCAACTTGCAGAACAAAAAGTGTATTCCTGTACTATTGAATCTGCCAAGGTATTTTCTATATTAGTCAAGGAAATAGTATACACCATCAGTATTCAATGTTCTACTGTGATTATAAAAGTTACCACATTTGTACCCCAAACTAACTATATCAGCAGTTTTCCATTGTGCTTTATTAACATTGTGTATTTTAATGGCTGGTTCTGTTAATGAGATTTGGAAGTTTTATATTAAGGGCACGCAGAACAGAAATCATTAACTAGAAGCATTTTTTTCTGACATATTAATAAAATTACATGCTAATAAATTAGGAATATGATTTCAGTAGTTGCTAATACAAATTGATTTTCATATTAATGATTCCAGAGTTTTATTCTGGGAATAAAAGTTAAGAGTCAGAGTATCCATGCTGAGAGGAAAGCACAAATCACTGGTATTCCTGCTCAAAAATAGGAGTAAAAAAGGGCCATTGTCCATGATAGTGACCTTATCTGTAGATGTATTTGTCCACTTTCCTACATTTTACACTTTGTTCAATCAATATCACCTCATGCAAGGAGGCAAAGTTGAAATTCTGCTCACTGCTTATGGCTATTAGCCTCACAAGAGCTTTCCTGAAGGCAGAGATAATACTGACGTGCTGGCCTCTTCCTTAAAGAGGCACCCGACCTGCTATGGACCTTCATGGTGTGTCAGTTAGATGACTTATTTCAATGTTTATAATTGGAACTGGTCAACATTGGTATACGTATACATTGGTATACGTTTCTGAAGCATTACTATAATCTGATTCTTGAATAAGTCCTTTCATATAGAAATAACAGGTGTTTGATAATTTCTGACAGGGAAATGTTTTCACCAGAAATTGTTGATTCAGTTAAATCAAAATATTTTGAAGGAATATGTTGGATTTTCCAATAATTTTGATAGGAATGTGTTTACGTATATAATTTCACAAAGGAATTTAATAGTCAAGAATGTATCAGATCTCACAGGCATGAAATGTCTACTTTTTGTTCACGTTTAGACATTCCAGGTTTTAGACAATATTAACTACATAAGTGACCTTCAAGCTTTTCAGCTTCTGAAAAGATAGTTTTTCAAATCATTCCTAAGATATGTTCTGATATATTCTTTATCAATTCATTAGTCAAGACTACATCCTTGAGGGCCAAGATGATCCTACCAGATATCTGAGATGCCTAAATAAGGTGTGCAGCTGACTGCTCTGTCACTGTAGTCAGCAAAGAAATACAGGTGCCATAGGGTAGTGTTTCAAATTTTAGGGCATCTGTGTTGGAAAGGGGACTAGGCATTGACCCAAGAGTTAACAAGTAGGACAGATGAATCTATGCAAGTATTTTAAAGGCTATGGCATTCTGCTCTGTGCCTAGCAAAAATATCTATTTATCTAAAAGAATGCATGAGAGCTTATGACTAGTCTTCTTGTAATAGAAACAATTTATAAAACTCTATTTCCCCAAACTTTCATTTGGACTAGACAGTAATTGTTACAGTCAAAGATATGTATCAGCAAAAGTATTCACCTGAAAATAAGACAAATGGTTTATTTTGCTATGATTAAACGCTTTTAACTGAAGGTCACTTGCTTTCTCATCATTGTTGGAGGAAGTTGGACTGCATCACCTTGCTGGGTCTTCTGTATCTGTGAATGAACTTTTTATTTGGAGTTGGAGACTTCTGAACTTTCTTCGTCCTTAACACTGGTCTATATGATTATTGGGGAATGAGTGACATCATGACACAATTATGGGACACAATTCACGAAGTTTAGGTGAAAAACTTACTATGTTGAAGTTATGTATGAAGTATTGTTTTGCATGTTTCCTCTGTCTGAGACCTGTCTTACCCACACTTAACAAAAGGCTGAAATGCTCTTTCTTTTCGTCCTTTTCTCCTGTCTTGCTTGTTTGGATTGGATTGCTTTTAGGAACTAAGTCTGCTTTTTACTATGTGGCCCAAAAATCAGCAGGGTCCTTAGACACATAAAACAATAACACATTTTAAAATTATAATAATATTTAAAAAAAAGGTCACATATTGTGAATTATATATGCACAGACTGTTATGAGATTGGTAAGGAAATGTCTCCCTCACATTCTGAAGATAGGATTTTACCATCTTTTTGCAGTTCTGCAAAGTATATTTTAGTGCCCTGGAGACGATACTAAAACCAGAAGTCCACTATTTCCTTGAATCTACTTCCATCTGTTGGCAAAAGTGTAGATTGCACTTGAGAAAACCTCACAATATAAATATTTGGTTTGGGTTTCCTGAGAAAATAGACAATGCGTAGAAATCCTGAACACCTGGCATGTTTCAGATTTTTCTCATAACCTGTTAAATGTCTTTAAGTCAAACATTTAAATCTTTTTAAATTGTTTATTTAACTATTAAAACAAAACAAGCGAACTATCACACAGACTCCTCATGCATAAAGAAGGTCTTGCACTATTAAAAGTTATCTTTTTCTTTTTTTCCCCTAAGTACATCTGCTGGACTAATAAACAGCTATTATCCAGTTCCAAAAGCCTTGCACCCTTTATTTCTTAAAACCACCACAGCTGTACAGCAATCCTGCTGTAAGCTGTTGTACAGATCTTATACAACATTTCTGTCTGCTGGCTCAGAGTTTTTGGCAAGAAGCTTTCATTTAAAAAAAAAAGCCACCACAAAACAAAACAAACCAAACAAAACCCAAAAAAACCCCAACACCAACCAAACCAAAACCAACATACATTATGTATAGCTTTATGGGTATTACTATATCAAAGTATACTGTGTATTTTTCATATTTTGGTGCCAATCAATCAGAAAATAAATTTTACTTCACATTAAACCGCTTGCAATGATTAATGTGGTCTGATAAAAAACCTCTAAATAATAATTGATAATCCAGCTGTTGGCATAAAAAACCCCTAAGTTTGGTTCAGTACCAGATTTTAACATTGCCTTAATGTAACACATAATTGTGATGTGCTACAGATCAACGGTAGTGTTTGAGGCTTGAACAAAATTCCACACTTTTCACAGGGATGCTATTTATACTTACAGAGATGATACTTGCATGCTCTCCAGGAGCCCAGGTCAGAACTCAGACTCTTCATTCCACCTTTATCTGTTTCAGTGCTGCTTTTGATGTTGGCAGTTATATTCTCTCTGAGTTTTGCCATGCCTTGCCTTATTGTGATGCCTTCCTTGTCTGTTTAGTACCAAAAATATCTTTTTTCCCTGATATGTCTCCTCTTTTTCTCCATAAATCTCTCCTAAATCTGTATGGAAATGTCTCTTATTTTTTTAGCTTTTGCATCTTCCTATAGGTGATACCATATCCTATCACATTTTTCACAATCTTTATGACAATAACTTTCCAGAAAAATCTGTTTATATCTATGACATCAACTTTCCTGTTTGATTTAAGCCTAAGTACAATACATTGTCTACACTGACCTTCAATCTTCTCCTAAGCTACCTTCATCCTCGGTAGCTGTAGACAATACCAAGGGATGTCACCTAAGGCACACAAGACTTGGGGCAGATGTCAAAGGATCTCTTCATCTGTCACAGGACTACATGTACAGATATGTTCTATTTCAGCATGGTCCTTTACTTCCCATGATGTCATTTATTTCCTGGGCTGTTCAATCTTAAACACTTCTACAGTGTTTTTTTGGTCCTTCACTCTTGTAGATATAAGCAAACCTTTCTCAAAATACTGTTGTTTCCATGTCTGTTGTATTTCAAGGCTAGATATTTTCTACTCATTCTCAATATTGCTAAAGCTGTCTTGCCCCCATCTTCTTTCCAAATATCTTCCTTGTCTGATACTTTAAGTATTTATGTATTTTTCAGTAGTGCTCAGTTCCTCACTGAAACTGGCCCTATGTGAATGGATAGTAAGGTCATCTGTGCCTTACAGAGATCATAATTTAAGTGAGAAAAAAGAGGTAAAAAGAAAACCAGGTAAGGTAACTTTAAGAAGATTGCCAACAAAGAGAGATAAAGACACACTACTTATTAATGATTTAAAAAATCACAGTCATTTTGAATCCCTGTTCTGCCATACTGAGTTTGAACCATTTCCACTTGATTTACTTGATATTTGTTGCTCAAAGCAACTTTCTTGTCATGGATAGATGGAGCAATCCAGGAAGACTTTTTCATAGGGGAGCTAATGGTTGCATGCAGCTACATGTCCATCCCAATCTATGGACTCTGATTACGCGATACCATGGAAGAACAATATTGCATTCTGCTTTTAAAGCTATTTTCCTTTGAAGCAAGGGAGAAGATAGCCTTGGAGCTGGATAAATGCCTTCAACTACTGCTGTGCACTTTTCTTCAAATTTCATCAAGTCCTAAACCATTTTGTGTTTCTTATGAAAAAAATTACAATTATTTGCTGTCCAAATTAAGAAAAATAAAATATGATCATTCTGAAATATAGCACACAACAGTTTGTGTCATCAGACTTGCAAATAGACTGTGATTTAGAAAACAAACAAACAGAAAAGCTTTGGTGTATTTCCAAATTGTCTTGGAAAGATCAGAGACCAGTGATCTCTGGATCACATTTTAAAATATTTTCCTTACTGAATTATTATGTGATTATTGTTTAGAGATGATTGGCTGTTGTGTGGTGATGCTAATTACTTTGCTCTTTTGGAGAAGAGAATATATTAAAAGCTGGGAGGTGTTGCTTCTATTTTTTGTTTTCCTGATATTAAGGAGCATCTTTAAAA
>VXBL01004263.1:45285-68972 GCA_013400195.1 Aramus guarauna | reverse complement strand
CCCCCCCGGAGATCAGACCAGGAAGGCAATGCCATTTTGTAGTGTATTAGAAGATGTTCAGATCCCTGTTCAGACAGAGGAACACATTGTGACCGTTCACCACTCCAATGCTTTCTTAGAAAGATGTTTCCTATGCTCTGTATGGACTTTCTCCAGCTGACCTGATGAACCTCTCCCTCTTTTTTTTTACTCTGCAAGAGTTAATGATGTCCTTTGTGCAATCATTAGTGGTTTAAGGTCTTTCCTTTCCTTTCATTTTATCTTTATTTCTCTTTCTGATTTTACCCATACCTAATTGCTATTTAACTTGGCAGTGCATTCTGGGTTCAAAGCCAAAGAACAATAGTCATACATTTTATGTTGTGCCTCATTTGTTACTTCTTAATACTGTTCCTTTTTTTCCATTTCCACCTATGGTAAAAAATATCCCTCCATTTAATGTTTACCCATTTTGGTATTCTACCTAACCAATTTGTTCAATTTAGTTTTCCTTTCCTAAATAAAAACAATATAGGATAAAGGGGAGGGTGTTAATAAAAACCACAACCAATGAAACCAATATAAAATACCTCCCCATTCACTTACTAATTTCCTTCTTCATATTCCAAGGCATATATAGAAAAATAGATAGGAAATGAAAGTATTAAGATTCTGATCATGCATGCTAATCTATTTTTTTAATACTAGGTAATTCCCAGATGCTTCTCATAATTACCTATCATCATTTAGTGGTAGCAGAGGAGAAAGGCTTGCAAATTTTCTTGTATTCACATGCAATTGGAACAAGGTCACTGCCTCGACCCAAGGACAGCAGCTAACAGCAAAACCTTTCTTCATTCCACTTATCTATTTCTAGAAAAAAATAATACTAGCATTTTTGTCTTTGTAGGAAATAACTGAAAATTATTATATTCTATTACCTTAGGCCTCCAGTAGCACATTTAAAAGCTAGGGTTNTATAACAATTATGATGGTATATATTCTACACTCCCTGTTTTAACCTGGGTGACAATAACAGTCTATTAATACTAGGCCATTAAAGGCAAGCACCATGCAGATTAATGAAGACAGTTAGTATAGAAAAAACATGGCTGTCTTTTGACCTTAAAACAATACTAAGTTATCATGAACTCAGTTCTTTAAATACTTCATATGGTCAGAATTCTGTATAAAGCATTAGTTTAAATTATTAATTGTTCTTTATTCTGAACAATGAGGTTCTACTCATCTTATGTTTCTTTGGAGAAGAAAATGTTTTGAGACCAGGAGAGGGATGTGGTGGGGAGAGTTCCTGAAGGACCAGATAGATTCAAGAGATCATCAATGAGAAAATGTGCAGGAAAAATAAGATCTAAAAGCGAGAATGAGTTGTTGATTGTCCGTACGAGAATTTACCATTTTTTAATATATATATTTTTTATTTTTTTTTTAATTATCTGATCCACACTGGCTCACCTGAACATGATAAGAACATGCTTTTGCTTTCTTCACTGCGTCTTCTTTTCCATCCTTTATTGAGAGCATTCTGCTAAGGCTGAAGTTCCCAAATCCCTTTTTACACCGTTCATTCACTGGTTAGCATGTTGAGACAAAAGGGACAGTCTAATAACAAGGGACTGCCTGCACCCAGACTGAAACTTGAGACAGTCAAAAATAAAACTCAAGCCTTTGAGAAGTGACACTGGGAAGATAAAGAACAGAGCCATAGGACACCCAGATAAAGAGAAAAAACACAGTGGGATAACCCTAATGACCTGCAGAAATGTGACAGGGTGGAGAGATTAGGTGTCACACTCCCTGTCAGCTTCTGAAGGATATAAAAGGCACATCCAAAATAGTCAGGTGGATGCCCACCGAGGAAAGCTGTAGGAGATGTGAAAAAATATTCTGTGTCCCTTGTTTTCAATGCCGTTGCAAGGAATTCAGATCAGACCTCCTGAATCATCTTGATGCTTGTAGTATATGGCTACAAGGAATTGAGAGTGAAATTGGTTTATTTAAAAAATAAAATCACCTTTCTGTTCTATACAGTGTGACATTAATCTTTGTTACATTGTCACCACAGTGCTGAAGCTTTATTTCCTATGCTTTCTCCTGCTGTTAATCAAATTATTTCCATATGTTTTGCCAGGCACATGTGTCATGTTGCACAAAGAAAGTTGAGACAGGTTTGCAGGGTCCACAGCCAATGGAACACCTTGACTTCAAAATTATCTTGGGAAGGAGAGGAACAAAAAATCAAGGAAAGAGCAAGTGAGTGAGAGAAAAGGGAAAATCTTTCCCCTTCTTCTGTGGGGAAGAGTAGAGACAAGGTCCTCATATGACCATCATCATACGGGTGTTCTTTCCAGGGTGGTAGTTGGTCAGATCAAACATTTTTCTCACAGCATCTGTTGAATTTCCACTAGGACCTGCTCATTAACTCTTCCTGCTTAAGGCATTTTAGCATTAACTGGGCCACACATGATCAGGTCTAGGTGTTGCATAATGATTGGTTGTTAAGTTTTGTGCATGCATATTATCCAATAATATTTAATGGCAATGTATAAGACATCTATCATGTCATCTAGTGGGATCTAATAAACAAGAAACTGTAAGGAAAAAGAGTCAAGACCTTAATGTTGTGTTGTAAAATGCTACAATGCAAAGCATGAGCAGATAGAAAGAAAAGGGCAACTCACACCCAAGTGAAAACCACTTTCATAGCAGTGTTTCAGAGCAAGACAGTGAGGATTAAGGCACTTGAGATGCCATGCTAAAGGCAGCCTCAGGGTGTGTAGATGAAAGATTAACAGGTTGCAAGTGAAAGGCAGGTTGCAGAATTGTGGAGAGAGGGCTCCCTTGATATTGCAATGGATAAGGCACTACTGACCAACATCGCAAATCCTGGGCTGTCTCACTCAGTTCACCTGCTGCGTGGTTGTGGATTGATTCCCTACACTCTGACCTGCCTTACTGCCGTTAGCATAATATCTGCCTCTTTCCCTGGCCCTTATACAGCTAGAGAAATGTTGCAACATGTTGAGCGGAATGCCTCTTCTGCACCAAACAGTTCTCTGTGCTGTTTCCTGGAAAATATGCCTTGCTTAGCCTACTCATCAATGGTAAAGTCTCATCTGGACAGTTTTTCACTCTATCATCATAGCATTATGGCTTCAGCACACAGGTTATTGACCTGTGCATTTAGCATGTTCAGTATCTTCTTTAGCATCCTTTCTGAAGCTGATGCTCAGATTGCACATCCACTTTGAGTCCAAAGGTCAAGTGAATTGCTCCTTTCCAAAGAGCACAACATTACCTTAACTTTGCATACTTCTCTGCCATGTTAGTCAGGACTCTACAAAAAAAAAATAAAAATGTGCCTGTGTCTGCTGTTTCGACTTCAGAGGCCTGCAGAAGCTACAGCTGATCTTCAGGACAAGAAGTATTTAGAGGTTTATCTTTTCTTTACATTTTCTTTGCACCCTGGAAAGGTCCCAAGTTTCTATTCATACACTGTAGCACTGTATGCCAAATGTCTCTGAGATTCACAAGCTTCAGAGTGGGTGCACATTCATAGACAATGTGAGACTCCTTTTACATTTATAACACTGGCAAGTCCATAATGAAACAGAGTATTTGAGAAATCAAAACATACTAGATATAATGTGCTCTCTTCCTGACCATTCTCATCATTCCTGATTTCCACTTTTCTCATTCTCTTCTTCTTCTGCAATAAAATGAAATGGTTAAAGTTTGTGTATTACATATTTAATTTACATAAGAAAAGGTGATATACAGCAGAGGACGTGCATTCAGCTGTGTTCTTGCGCATATGAATGGACTGCTCCTCTGGTGCCCCAGCAAGAGCAGAAATCAAATGAGAAAAGATATCTGCCATCAGTTTGGGCTGTTGCTCCTCTTTAATGGCATTACCTTAAGCTCATGCAAATTCCCAAATTACATTTTTGAACTGATTTTTCTACTGTTGTTTCACCACTGATCTCCTCAGAGAAACCTGGAATATAGGAATATGTCTTCCTTGCAGGATTTACTAATCTCTTCTTCCATAGGCCTGTAAGGTTTAATGGGAATAGGTGCAATACGGTCCAGTAGTCTACACACAGTTCTACACTTCAGTTTGTCCTTGACACAGTATGAAATACTACCTTCTGTGCCGTTACAATGCTTGATCGGCCTCATACTGCTTTCTCCGCTCTCCCCCATGTGTATCATCACAGCTTTCTTACCAATTGTCCTAATTTGCCTACTCAGCTCAGAATGCCTTCATGTATAGCCACAGCATAGGTGGAATGCCTACACCACATAATGGAGTGATGCAGTGATGCCTGAGCTGAGTTGTTTCCCAAAACCTCACATTGTTCTTAGTGCCTGCATATTTTTCTTACTGCCTGTGGTGTTACTTGTAGGCTTAAATGTGATTTCACTGGGGTTCCTATTAAAACACCTATCTTGCTCCTATATCTTACTTCTCTCTACTAGTCCTGCACAAAAAGTTATATTCTCTTTCTTCCTTCCCCAGGACAAATCATCTTCTCTTAGGATTTGCATCCATTTTTTTCCTGGGTTTGATTAATTACCTTACTGACACCTCCCATAAACCAGGCTTAGGGAAAGACCCTTTAGCAAGTTATTTTGTCTTTTATTTAGGCGTTTTCAATGTTTTTCAACTACAAGTGCAGACCAGTGTTCACGGTATGTCTTGAAATCCTCGTCTCACCTTGTTAATAGGAGCCAGACACCTTTCTCAACGGAGTATATGTGTTCTCATCTGAGTTTTACCAATGAGGATCGATAAAGTTTCATTCTTTTCATTTCCTCCTAAATAGAAATTTAGGTCAGCTCTAAATATAAATTACATTCTTTCTCTGTTTATATGTGCTTTGTTTACTTTAGGAATCCCATTTTCCCTATTATCTTAATCTGGCATGATGTCTTTGTTTCTATGTACAGCCTTTTTGGCTCGTCATCACACTGCCTGCTTTACTAAAACTCTTGTGTAAACGATTAGTTTTCACCACATTATGCACACCTGCCAATGGCTAGCAACAGGTGATAACTCCATGACATCTAAATTACATTGCTGCTTTGGTGAGAGAACTATTTCCAGAGAGGCTGCAACCATTGCTAGCAGTTTTCGGTACGTAGGTAGGGACTGGCTCCTTGCTGCTGCCTCCAGAACTCTTCTTTCCTGCAGCACGTCTTCCCTCCTAGAGCTGAGTGCAGGCTGCTGCCCCAGAGGCTTTACCACTCCCCTGGCCATTCCTTCTGCATTTCCATCACAAACCAGACTTCAGCTAAACAGGATCTGGTCTCTCCAATGAGGAAATTTTACAAAAGAAGGAAATAGGAGTATAGAACATGGTCCCCAGTTATAATTTATACTTTCCATTCATGATCTTGCTGATTAATTTATCTGGACAGACTGCTGTATCTATGCAGATGTCAGCAGAAGGTCATGTGTGGGTAAAAACTCCTGCAGAGATAATTCAAGATTAGGGATGTATATCAGATGTTTACATTTCAGGCTGCCTTTTACAACAGGTTTTTTAAACTACAAAAATCACCTGGGACATGTGTGATGCTTGGTGCTATAAGCTAATACAAAACATTACTTATTAAAAGGTCAAGGTTATGCTAGGACTAAGTCACAATCATGTTGATGGGCACTATGTCTTATGGGCTTTCACTGACAGATTTGCTACCTTGAGATAGTATTTACCCTAATACAAGAAATGACCAGTTTCAAAAACAGACATAGCCTCATTTTCACATTTTCATCATAGTAAGATTTCATAACGTTTCTCCTTCCTTCAATAATAAAATATCTTTTTTACCTTTATGACAAAAGAAAACCCTAAACAAACAAAAAAAAAACCACCCAACAACAACAAAAAAAAACCCAGACAAACCCAAAACAACAATGAAAGCCCCCCCTACTAACAGGTGAAGATGATGATAGCTTGTTTTCCAGACATTGACCACAGTAAACTGAGCAGTGAAAATTAAGCACATTGCAATTGCTGGTAATAACTGAATGGTTTCTCTACTCCCCACATTACTCTTTAAAATGAACAGAAAATGTGATTGTAATGGATATATTCTTGCTCCAATGAGCTAGGTAACAATATCAAACTTAGATTACCTAATGCAAGTAGTCCCTGGATCTTATAAATGCAGTATGTTGTTGGAACAATTTCTTCTGATGAAAAGCTCAGACTTGCTGATACAGCCAGACTAATAGAGAAGTTTAGCAAGTGCATGAAGCTAGGTGCACCAGAAATTTTTAAAAGGTGCTGTCCATAGGGTGGGGCAAAAAAGGACACTCAGTCAGTTTAATATTTCCTACTTGCAAGCTTGAGCACAGAATACCTAAACATAAATTTTCTGTGTGATGTGAGATATTTTAGTGTAACAAAAAGATTTGCTTCGGAAAGGAACATCTACTAAGAACCTCCAAGAGTCCCTCAGCCTTGTGCACACGCACATGAAGGTGCAATGCACTATAATTGTGTGTACTACATGCTGTTGATAGGCAATCCAATCTAATAGACAGACAACATAGTCAAGAGAGCCTAGAGAGCCATCTGCCTCTCCTTAGAGCAGATACCTGGATTTGTCCAGCTGAATATCTTCCTGTACCCTACTGATCTAAACTTAGGTATTTTAATCTGTAGCTCAGTCTCATCCTAGGATCCCATCACCAGGCCTGCCACTGGTCTACTGCGGTAGCCTTTCAGAACAGTGATGTCTGCCCAGAGAGATATGACAACTACATCAGTGGGCGTACTAGATGGAGCAACACCCGACAGAAGAGGAATTTCAGAGATGATGCCAAGGAATTCAAAGAGCTTAATCTAATATTCATGAAGAAAGTCCCCAGTGGCTGGTCAAACCAAACAGTATAAAAGCAACCTATTTACCCTTATCAGAGTTCGCAAATACCAGCAGCTATGAAAAAACAGTGAGAGACTTAACATCAAGAATAGATCTTACATGAATCACTATTCCTTTCCTCCACTGCCATCACCTCTACCACTTTGTCTCAACTGTAAAGTCTTAGGAGGTGAACTGTCCACTGATGTGTATTTTCACAGAAACTCTTCCACACCTTCTGGGACCCCTTGTGCCAGTGGACTGAAAACTATGTATAAAATGTCATGCATTAGCAAAACTCAGTGATGTTTTTTTCACAGAGATGAAGCTAGTACATAAAAACCCAGAGATAGAAATTCCTGACTGGAAGGACATAAATGCATTCATGTGTTTCTCAGACCTGATTCTCCATCACAAACATGGAAGGTTTCTCTTAACCATTGTGGAAAAAAAGGTGCAGGATCTTATAAATAATACTTACAGGATTTAGTACCATGTTTGCAGATTCTTTCTCTGATGCATTCTGGTGATCTTCCACTGCCTATCACCATGTTCACAGGCCAGGATAGGTTTTTTTCTGAAGAATGCTAAGCCTGTATTATGCAGACCACCTTTTTAAGATACCCTTGTTGTTTTCTGCATTAAAATGGATCATGCAAATTGGAGAAGAATGAGAATCAGTATCACATAATTGCCAAAGTCTTGAAAAAAATTGTGCTTAAGTAAGGGCTTGAAATATAATCATTAAACTAATTTTGTTGGTGGTGCTGTTGATTTAAAAAAAAATCCTGCAGGCAGGACAAATTAATTGCATTTTAATGTCATTCAGGAGACACCAACTGAAAAGGGTATCTCAATACTATATTGTGAAATACCTCTCCCACACCTATGAGAAGATTTAAACTTTATCACTTTTAGGACTTTTAGACAGAAATAATGTTACCGTGAGGAAGCTGATGGATCATCACTGTCACCCCTATCCATTTGTCACCCACAGCAATGGCTGGAGCTTTTCCTGAGTGATATTCCATATTATTCCACATTTGCCATGATGAACTGTGAGTTAAAAGTAAAGACAGACAGATAATGAGCACAGATGGTAACTTCTTTCCTGTTGACACTTGTTTGTACTTCAACAGAAAAAGACTTTGGATTCTTCAACCTTTTCCCTTCATTCTTGACTTCACTGTTGTAGTATATTTTAATATAAAATTTGGTATTATTTTTAAGCAGTTGTTATTTATTGTCTATCCTATTATTTTAAACATTTAAAACATTGTGTTAGTTTTCAATTGTCTTCATATTTTACTCTAAAATAAATTTGCACCCTATTTGCAAAAATCTTGATGTCCCGAAATGTTGTCGGTGAGAATATAATGGTGTAGAATTAAAATGTAGGAAGACAATTTTTTCATCTGAAATGTAAGAAGTGATTTGGACCTTTGCAAGGAGCTCACAGATAGGACAAATCACCTGGAAGAGAATTGAATCCTCTCTGAATGCCAGGCAGGATACCTGGAACATCTCAAATATCCTTGTATATCTATGTTTAACCAAACTTCTCTCATCTATAAATTGCATATTCAGTTATTTATGGTATATTGAGGAGACTGGGAGAGTTCATAAATATTTGACAACAGAAGGATGCTGATCCTGCTCACATATGTACTGTATTGTTATCCCATCAACTCAGCACTTTTTCAGTAACCTAATTTATGCAGCTACCAGGACAAACATCTCATTTTCTGTTCACATGAGTTTTTGTAGAAAACTTGGAAGAAAGAAATAGGAATTCCTATAAGTAAATTCCCATTATACTGTACTATTTGCTACTCCCCTCCTACCCAAGTCCACTACACCTAAAGACACCTACTATACTGTATTCTGACTGAAATTCTACTAACTCATGCATTTTGCCACTGGTTATTTTTATGGCATTCTGTTTAAGCTCAGAGCTTTATTTGTGGTTCAATAATATTCTCAAAGTAAAGTTAATCTTACCCAAAAGACAGCAAAACTTACATCCTTTTTATTCAGTATCTGCATTAAGATCACTCCAAATGGCAACACACAAGTGGATGCAGAATGTGTCTGTGCGTATGTGTGTGTATCCCATCCAGCCCATCAACTTCCCTGCTATGGTTGCAAGACATAACAGTCCAGCTTTCCATTAGTTTAAGTGAGATTAATTGTAGATTGCTGCAGAAAAGGTGTTTCCTCTCCTTTTGCTCTGTCTCTTCAGGTGCTCATCTGGCAGTCCTTGTGTGAATTATGTGACTGTGCGTATTGTTAGCCACATCAGTTCCTTGCTTTAACTGAAAATTAACTCAGTGAGCTCACTTTCTGTCTGAAACTTAGTCTGACAGTTGCATAGTGGCTAATGCAAACTCAGAGGAAAAAAATAAAGAAACAAAATGCATTTTATGCCCTTAATCAGCAGCTGTAAAGGCAATAAACCATCTTTTCAGCTGTATGGTCTGATCTTTACTTAGACATTACAATCAGTTTCATATTTTGTCTTAATTCAGATAATTTAAAAATAAAAATAATAAATAATAAATAATAAATAATAAATAATAAATAATAATAATAAAAATCAAACAAGAACTTCAGTCAGAAAAGTAAAGATTAGCAATTTACTCGTATTTAAACACTTATTTTGTCTTTAGATTTTCTTCAGATTGAAGCAGCTATGTTTTTAAAGACCTACTCCACATTTTTGAAGATCCACTCTGCAGGCACTAAACACTGAAGTGGTCCTTCTTCTGCTTTTTGTTTTACTCATCAAATGAAGAGCCTAAGGATAATTTTATAGCTCTTCCTGAATTCTGGCTAGCAACTTTATCAGTTTGGTATCTCTAAGTAGGGATAGATGTACGTGTTATTTGCTTTATGGATTCTTGCTTGATTAATGGGTCTTTTTTTCTGCTTAAAAATACGTGTCTTTTATAATCTACAAACAACAAGTCCTGGATGGCCATCTGCATAAGGTTTTCATCAACATTCTCAGTAGTTAGTTAGGTTTCCCATGACGTAGTCTGTCTGCATGTGTTTTTATGGAGAGGCACAGAAAGTGAGTGGAGGACAAAACTTCAGGCATGAAGCCTTCTATGTTTTTCAGCTAATCGAGAATAAAATACTTTTATTGGGGACTGTCTGCTGAATACATACTGGTGATTAAATGGAATTTTTAAATAAGATGGAGAAGGTGAAAGTAAACAGAGCATTTAATTGCACATTTCCACACAGCAGTACAAAAGGTTGTTCCATGGATCAATAAAGGCATGTAGAAAACAGCACTAAGTTCTGGCCAGAACTGACAGTGGTGATGTCTCACACACCTGCCAGAACAGGGGTCACAACATTTGCTGTGCAGTAGCATTGCACTGTGGACTCAAGTCTCCATCTGCAAACAAACACAAAAGGCTTAGTCAGTCTTGAACCTTAGGTTTCAAGATCTCTTTTTGCTCCCAGGCTTCGAGTTAGAAGAATGTGAAGAGTCCCAGCAGCAGTAAATGACTTTTCCATAAGTGTGGTTTTCATTACACCTTACTGACTTGAATAATAATTAACAAAGTTAAAACATGCAATTTCTTCCAGCCCAGTCACATAAAAACATCACAAGTTCACAAAGACAATAAAAAATGCAGGAATTGCCTTTTTATATTGGGGTTTAGGGAAATGTGAATAATGTAGGTTTTGTTTTAATTTATAGCTCAGGGAAAAGAAGGAAATGCACAAATAAACACAGCCAAAGTTAGCAAAGGTTATTAAAAATTTATACCCTGTGACATTGCTTTTAATACTGTGGCCATCTGTGCTTGTCAGCCTAAGAGTTTAGGTAGACTTCAGCAGTTTTAAGAAATAGGACTACTTCTATGTGTTTCAAAACATAAAAAACCCAACCAAAAATAACCAAAAAAAATGAACCCAGACATGAGAAAGTGAGAATTTACATAACTGAAATAATTAATGGAACTTTCACATGAGATACAAGTCAGGAGCATTATCACAATAAAGACATATAAGCTCTGAAAATAATGGAGATGATATCTTATTAAGATAATTTACATAAATATTCCATTATCTCTGGTCTTCATTAATTCATTTAATGGAAATATTGACATGTGGAAATTCTGACAAAAAACCTTCTGATTAATAAGGCTGTATGTGTAGGGTCTTTTGACATTGCGGGACATATCTTCTAATAAGAGCTAATGCTGTCACGGAAGATGTATAAATTTTTTAGATGCATTTGGAGTTAGGTTTTGTAGTGCTTATATACTTTTTTTGCAAAACCATGCAGCAAATTGGTTGTTTGGCTTTTCTAGAAGTCAACCCTACTAAGCCTCTAAAAGAAACAGAATGTTTTAGACACTGGGTTGAAATACTGTTCAAATATTTAAATCCTTTCTACAACTCCTCTTTTTCCAGTCCCAAGGTAGTTCAGTAAATAAAAATATCCTCAGCGACACTTAGAGTCCTATCTGCAATTATATTAATAAAGATTCAAAGGAAAAGAGAATAGGTAGGTGGGTTCTTTGGTGTCCAACAGAGATACATCACCTTTCTTTCCAGGCAACAGTTTCACTGCAATCCCTCTGTGTGCTTCCCAGCAGAGCACATCAGTGCTCATCACTTTATTTGTCACAGCTCCTTCTTACAGGAGCATACAAAGGCCTCCTGAGGTTGTGGCTTTTTTGGTATATGCTTGGCGCTGAAGCTCTGTCTCATTTAATTTTGCATTTTGTGAGGTATTCCTAGAAACAAAATCTCAGTGTGGCTTTTTGATTTGAGTAGGTATGGATCCTTGGATTTACAATGCATCTAATGGCACCTGAAAAGCTAGCAGAAGGCCATTAAGCTGCTACTGGTTTAGACCTAGATACATAAGGAGATGTTGGGAACCTATATGCCTCTGTCGGGGTTTAACATTAAGGTCCCATAGGTTCACACAGCAACTGCAGTGAGCAGTTTAAACTCCCACTGCTGGGTGTTCACAAAGCCCTTTACTTCTTGCTGGAACTACTGAGCAAATAAACTCTGGCCCAACCCTAAGTCCCATCAGGAGCCACTAAACAGTGAATTCCTGGCTTCTGCAGTTCCTGGAGCCTGGTGCCAACAACATACCCAGAGCATACCCATTCCACGCACTGGGCAGACGGGATACTCCTTTTTCCCGCTTTGTTTACAATTAACATCATGATCAAAGTTCTCACACAGCCTTTGTAAGACCAACAGCCAAATCTGCCTCACACCCCTGAGAATGTGAATCTGTCTTTCTTGCTTTCCAGCTGTTTGCTTTAACCTATGGGGAGAGTTGGCTGGAAAAGAGCAGAGTTTTTCTCAATTTGTAGCTGAAATTTTGACGGGAGTCAACATTTTGATAGCATAGCAGGGTGAGTGTTAATGTACCAGTTTGAAAGCATACATGTTCACTGTCTTCACATAGATCTTTTATACACCTCCTGCTCCTCCTGGAAACAGCAGAACTTCTTGCTTTTACTTCATGATCAGAAGGGGACAAAGCTGCCTCCACTTCTCTTCCTACCACCTCGCAAAGACGCTTATAGATGATGCAGAATTGCTGGGTCATCATTTTCCACATCACCATAGCACTCGTTAACAATTAGGAATAAATTTGTTGTCTTAACTGCCACGTGATACCCAGTGGCCTGCAGTTGCCTGGTGATTTTCTTAAGTTGTCACTAGGTTGTTTGCCATTTGTCAAGCTTCTTTGCCCTTCTACAAATCAATTTTTTGTCCCCATGGGTTACCCATTTCCTCCTTGAATATGTCTCCTTTGGTTGTCTACCTATATTAGTGAACATAGTAACAAACAAACAACAAAAAAACCGCTAGTTAAAAATGGAAATAGATGGAGAGACTCAACAAATTAAGGTAGAAAGAGAAGACATTCATCAGAAGTGAGCAGTGCAAAGCTAGAATGGGAAGGCATCTTCGGCAAATAGCAAACCTTAACTGAGACAGTTCACAGGTGGTGTAGGACTGACACCCCACAGCTGCTGCAGGGACACCTCCTGAGCCCTGTGGTGAGCATCTTATACAAGAGCCCAGTTTTATATCTCTTGTGCTCCATTTGTAGGATGGATGATCCTTTTCCTCTTGAGGCTTACTCCATCTTTCAGTACCCTATGCCTGTTTTCCCATGCCACTAGTGTGATGCCTATTGCACAAGGTTCAGAGTGATTTGTCTGAAAAGAAAACCTAGTGCTATGTGCCAGGATAGTGTGAAGTGTGGCCTAACAAGCAGCAAGTGCAGATGTTAAAGATTTATGTCAAAAAAGTGTTTGTGCTGCATGCTGAGCCACTAATGTACATGTGTACGCAGGGGACCAGGTGTCAGAGTTAAGCACTGGACGGACTACAGTTTATTGAATTTTTTTCCCAGCCTCTATCAGTCTAAGGGACATAGTTTGGGAACAGAGTCTAAGTGAAAGACAGAAAGCTTTTCTACCACTAGAAGCCTGCAAAATTGTGCAGTTTTCTTTGAGTCCTATTTTTTAGGACTCATTATTGTTTAGGGGAGCTTACATCCTTAATTCAGGATTGTGAAACAAAACATACAGTAAAAACCACTGGTGCTTAGAAAGGAGAATCTGTCTCTGCAACTATTACTGATCCCAGAAGCTACCAGGCACATATTACACAGATTTTGGCTGCTGAACTAGTGTCTAGAGGAGAAAGGAGCAATACGTCTGTGACATATTTTAACTCTTCTTACAATACACAATTTACATTGTATATTTTTTCTGCCCTGAAAACATGTTTTCATCTAGCAGGGAATAAATATTAATAGTATTGTGACTGTTTTAGAAAGAATAGATCCAATCCTCTAAATTAATTTAATTCTCCTGAGATTTACAGAG
The DNA here is from genome assembly GCA_013400195.1 of Aramus guarauna. NCBI lineage: Eukaryota > Metazoa > Chordata > Aves > Gruiformes > Aramidae > Aramus > Aramus guarauna. Next base: position 55,206 of record VXBL01004263.1, on the reverse strand, counting down.
CATTAGAGGATTTTATTACTATTGATTTATTTTTCAACCAGACTTAGTTCAGGACCTATAATTTTCAGGTATGAGTATACTGATGTGATACTGATAAGCACCTCTTTTTGTTGGGACATACAGATAATTTTTTTTTGATATCTTAACATAGCTATACTACCTCTAGTGTTGTCCAGTCACCTTATATAGCTGTAAACACATCAGTTCGAGTAAGGAAATAGTGTAGCTTGGCCTGAGCAGATTAGGCCAGCTGGCAGCTCAGAAGAGGTGTAGGTGGCCGCTCAACTCCACCTCCTTACTCGGGGTGGGAAGGCAGTATGATTTACAACTCAGGCATCGCCTACGAAACAATCCTTAATGGGATCAAAGTCCTTTGTCTTTTTCCTCTACCTTCACTTTTCACTCACTCACACTAAAACAACTGATTGATTAGGGTGAATCTTTACCGTAGGCACATTAAAGACAATATGTGATTCTTTGTCATGTAACAGGTACATCAGTCATCCAGTGACCTGCATCCAAAATAACCATGAATTGAGTAAATAATGAAAATATTGGTTTTGTGTGAGAAGCCAGGGAATAAACACTTTAGCTGGCTTTCTCTCTTCCTCATATTCACCGATAGATGGTGGCAAAACTCCTTCCTTATAGTTACTGTAGGCTTGTGATTGTATCAAGACAATGTATCATTGCTTTCTCAAGCACTTTTTGCCCTCATTCTGTTTTCTGAATATCATCAAATCTTTTCCTCCCTAATACTGGTCTCACTTCTTGCCAGTTTTTCTTAGCGAAAGCTGTGGGAAGTTTCAACTTCATTTTAATCTTCTTTGCATATAATTCTCTTCCTCATCTCTTTCTCAAACAAAGCAAGAAAAAGGGTGCAGTGATTAATCCCTTTAGAGTTCCCCACATCTGAAATCTGTAGGGGATTAATAATTTTAACAACTGATGTAGGTATGTGGTGGATGTTTTCTGTCTTTAAAGCAAGTCTAGAAGATAAACTGCAGCTCAGCCAGATGACACAGTTCTGTTTCATATATCAGGAACACAAATTCCATAGGCTAAATATGCAAGGAGTCAGGATGGATCATCTGAGTGTTGCTGGGCCTCTTAAAAAAATCTTCTTGGGTAATAGCTGCTGCCCTTTAAAAAGAAAGCATTTTGAATAAGCGGAGTGCATAGAAGCCCATGTAACAGTATATCAGCATCACACAGCTCTTTCTTTTTTTAACAATGGAAGTTTTTTCATGATAGTATGGACAGGGCTTTAAATGGTCATGCTGGCATTACCAAGCACTGTCTCATATTCTGCTTCAACTGTATCAAGCTGTTGTAGCTGTTGTTCCATAGACTGTATACGAATCTGCTTTTCCTTCAAATTGACTCCTTTGTCTGCTACAGAGTTTTCAAGAATCACCGTGCAAAGTTTTACAGCTATCTGGGCTAATACAGTGCAAAATAGCAAAAATGACTCCACATTTTAGCAGTTTAACAATTGTTCAGTAATTAATATGTAGAGACAAGTATTTTGATTTATTCTATAATCTCAGTGACTGGGCAGATTTTGTCAAACCAAGAGAGAATAACACTGAAAACATGGGAATGAGTGTTTGAAATATGTAGGTAAACACAGAAATTTGAATGGGATGGAGAATAACAGAATTAACAGTAATGGGTTGGTAAATATATTACACTGAAAAGATAACATTATAAATGTCATAGGGCCCTTGTACAAACCTCAACTTTCAAATTACTCCAGTCTGGAGGTCAGTCATGGAGCTCTGAAGTCATCCTCTGAGCAGAGGTGCACTCTCAAGCACAACCCCTGAGGGTCTACAGGCAGATAAGAGCATACCACATGTGCTTTTTCAAGGAGCTACTACTAACACAGTGCCTATGTAAATCTTCAGAAGACTGTTCATTTGGACGCTATCCTATTAAAGGATAATGCAGAGTCAAAAGTCTGTCATTTTCCTACTGTAAGGGGAAACAGGAAAATTAGGATTGATTTATGAATTTATGGAGAAGACCAATCAGCAGGAATGGCATTAGATCTATTAATTAATGAGTAGTCAGAAGAAAATATGAGTGAGGACATTACTAACAGGGGAAAAAAAAAAAGAAATAGGCAGAATGATTTAAAAGATATCTTTCCTTCACCTTTTTTCTGTTTATGGCAAAATAATTAAGTGTTTGCTTTTACTAGTAAAGGAAAAGTCAGTTAGAATCATAGAATCATAGAATCATAGAATCATCTCGGTTGGAAAAGACCTTTAAGATCATCAAGTCCAACCACTAACCTAACCTTGCCATCCCATAACCACTAAACCATGTCCTCAAGTACCTTATCTATCCTTCTTTTAAATACGTCCAGGGACGGGGACTCAACCACCTCCCTGGGCAGCCCATTCCAGTGCCTGACAACCCTTTCTGTGAAGAAATTTTTCCTAATGTCTAACCTAAACCTGCCCTGGCGCAACTTTAGACCATTCCCCCTGGTCCTATCGCTTGTTACCAGTTGGAGGCATACACGAATGAGCCAGGGGGAGGTTTATAGCCTTGGTGAAAAGCAGAGGTTTTAGACTAAAAGTTTGTCCAAAACTTTGTCTTGCTGCTAAAAAAAACAGGATATAAGTGTGGCAAATGTGGTCACAGCTAGCACTCTGGACTGCAGGGACCATAAAATGACTAAGTTCAGCTTGCAGAGGAAAGCTAGAGGAGTGAGGACACTCGACTTTAAGAGAACAGGTTTTGGTTTTTTTTAAGAGACTTTGTAGGCAAGAAAAAAAATCACCATCTTGCTCTTCTTGAAGATTGAGAATATTCACAGAAACCTCCTTGACTAAGCAAAGAGTTTCTTAATGAGCAGTGAAATGGAGACAGAAACAAGAACACAAAGGAAGAGTACAAAAGTATTGCTCAGGCAAAAGAGGATGAAATCAGGGTAGCCAATGACAACATTAACTAAAAATAGCAAGACAATTCAAAGGGGCCAGGAAGAGTAGTGTAAGTGGGCTAATACAGAAGTGGAGTATGTTCCCATGTGGCCTGATGGGAATTAACTCAGTGCACAGATGTAATTGCAGGATAGTTATCTCCTATCTTCAAAAATTGTTATTAGGAGCAGTCCTTGATGGCCAGGAGAACTTTAACCGTATGCCTGTCCTTACAAAAGGTAAACAGAGAATCTGAGGAACTGCAGATTGGCGTATGGACATAGAGGATACATCTGAGGACACTGAGAAATCTTGCTGATGCCTCTGTGAGGCCACTCGATCTTTCAAAGATCACGGAGATCAGAGGAATTCTCCAATGACTAGAGAAAGGAAAGTGTTGAATCTACTTTCAAAGGGGGCAAGAGACATAAGTTGGTGATCTACAGCACGACAGCCTCACTTTAGTCTCTGAGAAACTCATGGAGCAAGTCCTCTGAAGAAAAGAAGATTGTGAATAGCCAGGTTTAACATGGGTAAATTATGCTTGACCAATCTGATTGCTTTAAATGACAAAAGAGTGCCTATGATCCACTTCATGGATGAGGGGAAAATAGAGGGGGCTGAAATATATCTTGACTTTGCTAAAAGTTTACATAAAACTCTCCCACCACAGCCTCATTGATAAGCTGAAGAAGTACAGATTGGCCAGACTGTTAGATGAGCTGACAATTGTCCAGTCTCACTGAGTAGTGATCAATGACTTGATGTCTGTTTGGCAGTTGGTAACAAGTGGAGCATGACAGACATCAATACTCAGGCCAATACTGTTCAATATCTTCATCAACCACCTAGATGTTGAAAAAGTGTGATTCCTCAGCAGATTTCTGAACCATTCTAAGCTAGGGGAGAAGGAAACAGTAAATGGACAGTAGATCTTTATTTTGGTGAGTCTTTGCTAAAATTAAAGAATAGGTCATCAGGGAACTCATAAAGTTCAGCAAGGAAAAGTGCAAAGATCTGCTTCATGACAGAGCAGACCTGCCTATGCATTGGTACAGGGCAGGAACAAAGTGGCAGCTGTTCTCAAAAGGACCTGGAGTAACAATGGGTGCCAATATACATACGAGCCAAAAGTATGTTTTCGTTGTGAATGAGGCAAACTGTGCACCAGGCTGCACTGGGAAAAGCACAGACATCAGAACAAGAGGAGTTATGATCTCTACTTGCTCAGTACTGGTGACACCACACCAGGAATATTGTGTCTGGTTTGGGCCTCCCAGTTCAGGAGGGATGTTGAGGAACTGGAGACAGTAACACTGAGGACCTATTCCAGGAAGTTGTGGAGGAGAAATTTTTCTTCCTGGCTGATGCCTGCCTGGCCAGCAAAGACTCTTTGACTGCCTTATCAGAACAGTGAGCAGATTAATGCTTAGCCTAATAGCTTGTTAAATCCATACTATCTTTTCCTTATGTTTGCTACTAAATGATAGCTTTATACTTATAAGCTGTGTGTAGCCCACTTGCAGAGTGTCTTCGAGCCCAGTTAAAGATGCCTGAACAAAAAGACACAAATGATGGGCTGTAGGAGAGTCCAGAAAGTATTTGCAAAACTATGGCTGGTGACCAGCTGTGTCCCTCTTGGTGAGAGGGCCAAGAGGAAGGGGTAAGCAATAAAATATGAACTCCACTTAAGAAAGGACAAAAACAAATTCCTGATGTCCAAATTGATTTTCAGATCACCTGACCCTAGCTGTATGCATAACTGTTTGCTACAAGTACAAACTAGCTACTCTTTCTATTACAATTGCTGAAATGCATGCAAATTTCATTTTTTTTTTTTTTTATAAAGGCCAAAGAAATCAAATTCTTCAGCTTCCCCAGTGGATTGATAGATAAAAGACATTCAAAACACTACAGTTTTCCCTTTCCCAGGACAGATGATTGTGTCACAAAACTCTTTCACTGACAAACTTTAATGGTGTCCATCAATACCTTGGTATTTATAGGACAGGGACTGAAGGACTTGAAGGGTTATGTTTTGCTCATGGCAGCATCACTGCACGGGCTTGGACTGAGTGGATGGACCACACTTAATGAGCCAAAATATGTTCCTTGTATATGGGTTCATTAGTAGAAGGGTAAATCATTACACATTTTTGACAAGAAGTGTTGCATCAATCTAAATCCAGCAATGCATTGGGCCTAATATTTTTGGTACCTAACTCATATATACTTAAAACTGTAATATTATTGTTTAATCACAGTTATTTTCCATTACTGTGCTATCACCAAGTCTACATAACTGCCCAAGAAAAATGCATCCATGTTTCAGTGGTCTTCTAAATAAGGTCCTGACCACCGATTGCAATCATATCAGTGTACTAAAGAGAAAAAAAGTATTTAATACATGTTATGAATATAACTTCAGAGACCCCTAAAGAAATCTGACAGCAACTACTTTTTGGTTGGGTTTTTTTTTGGTGGGTGGTTTGTTGTTGTTGTTGTTGTTGTTTTTTATTATTATTATTTTGCTTTGTAATTTACTTTTAGTTTCCTTAATCACATTTCTAGGGACAATTTGTTAATGCTCTAAGGTCTGAAGTCTCTGGGTCTGCTCCACTTACACTCAATTTGGACTAAGGTATGTTATTTAATATAATGTGTACTTTTGTTTTCTACACAGAGTCATAGAATGATAGAAACATAAAATCACAGAATCACAGAACGGTTTGGGTTGGAAGGGACCTCAAAGCCCATCCAGTTCCAGCCCCCTGCCATGGGCAGGGACACCCTCCACTAGACCAGGTTTCCCAAAGCCCCATCCAACCTGGCCTTGAACACTTCCAGGGATGGGGCAGCCACAGCTTCTCTAGGCAACCTGTTCCAGTGCCTCACCACCCTCACAGTGGAGAATTTCTTCCTAATGTCTAATCTAAACCTCCCCTCCTTCATCTTAAGGCCATTCCCCCTTGTCCTGTCACTCCATGCCCTTGTAAATAGTCCCTTTCCAGCTTTCCTGTAGGTCTCCTTTAGCTACATCTTCTATACCTGTCTTTCTGCCTCTGATTTTACATGGACTTACTATGAGTTGTGATTATCTGAAGACTTTCTTCAGGGTGCTTACTTTCATAAGGCTACATATTCTCCATGTTTTCCCATGTATAAACAATACCAAATTATATGATTGGTTTTTATTACTTTTTTTTTTTTTAATCTTACTAAGTCTAACTTCTCTATTATAACAAGAAAGTATGCTGTTTCTTGCCTGTAGTAGTTGCTGTAAAATTTATGTAAGAATATCTTATTGAAGTCAGTAATTGGAAGGGAAATAAAACCTATGTGGGAGTAAGGTCAGAGGTATGAGGAATAGAAAGGAGGGTTGAGAACTGTTAAAATCTTATCCTCTCTTTTAAGCACCTGAACACAACTGAATTGAAAAAAACCACAGGGTGTTGTATATTTGCATGGGTAGGAAAACATACATGATTCAAAGAGCCATTGGACGTTTCACATTATTTGTCACAATAAGAAAATTTAAAAAGCATCAAAATTTTACAGCAAAAGATGTGCCACATGAAATCACTGCCTTTAGGTGTCTTGAAATGTGTTGCAGCTTTCTTCCCTAAAACCTGATGTGAAATATTTAACCCAAGGTTCACAGTATTTAAATACTGCTCTCACCTCAAGTAGCTCTAAAAGTATCAGTGCTCTGAAATCCATACCTGCACATTAGAGACATGATGAGAAAGAAAATATAAACAATTTACATTTCAAATGAGGAGTAACCTGTCCCACAATTAGTTTTGCAATCAGCTTTTCTCCTTTTCCCCAATAATTTAAAAAAGTGTCATGTATGAAAAAGTTTTTCTGTATGCAAATAATTTCAAGGTCCAATTCTGATTAAGTAAAGAAATTTGAAGACAGCAACACTAAGTTCATGTAGAAAGGCATACATTTTGATATGTATTAGTACATGTGATGGCAATCATATTTTTATTAGATGTCGAAGAACAAACATGGCCTTCCATTAAGCACTATAAAACAAATAATAGGGCTACATTATAAAAATCATAAATATGAATATTTATCAATTTTACACTTATTTCTGTTTATAATCTGTCTCTATAGGAGAGACAAATAAGCTTCTTAAACTGAACTTTCTGATTCTTGTCTGTGATACAGATGACACCAGTGGAAAAGCCAAAGATTAGAGTGGGTGAGACTTCATAATGTTTATTTCACAGAGCACCTGAATTTCTCTATTAACTATTTTGTAAAAAGACTGGCATGAATCCCATGGAAACAGAAAGCATAAGTTTGAAGTCCTAGGTCACTGACCCTAAGTCATTCATTCTATGAGCCGTATCATATGGAAAGAACTATATAGCATAATCCAGTTCAGAAATTTGTTAACTATGTTGTTATTGTTGTTCTGATTCACACTTTCAATCTGAAAGCTGCCTGAAAACGTCAGTGCTTTGATGTTTCTAAACCTTTAAAATTTCCATCCTACCTATATTTAAAGTCATCTGGTCCAAGTTCACACTCAAATCAGAGCAAACTTTAATGTTTATATGCAGTTTCAATATTAGATCAGGCTGCTCAGGATCATAGCTAAACAATGTTTGATTATCCAGGTAGCCTGTTCCAATGCTTGATTACCTTCATTGCAATATTTTTAATTTTTCCTAATACCTAGCCAGGTATTTACTTTTGTTGCAAGTTCTGTCCATCACCTCTTATCTTATAGTCTACAATTATGACATGCTAACCGCAAACAATTCTAATGATGAATCTTGTCTAGATTTCTAACATCTGTCATCATTGAAGTTAATATGTAATATTACAGCATGAAACACAAAGTCATTCTTCAATGATGAAGTGATATCAGGTGATTTTTGCAATGTCGCCCAGTGTGTTTGCTAGTACCTGGAAAGATACTTGGAACACTGAGCCCCTCTGTTAGGGACAATCCATTGGACTTTTCAGTACCTGACAGAGCCACAAACCTGTTAGTAATGTAAGTCATTGTTACAAACTGTAGCTTGCAGCAACAAGTTTTAGAGGTACTGAATATTCACAGGAGAGAGGATGAGTACTCAGCATGTTCTAAAAATCAAATACATATATGCCTAAATAAAGAGGTAGGCACACCGCAAACACCTTGTTTGATCTTTTGGCTACTGTGTTTTCAAGTAAGCTGCACTTTTGTCTTATTAACAACATTTACAGGATGAGTGAATGGGTGTCTAGCTTGTCTCAGTGTCTTGCTACTGAAAGTTTATGCAGGAGAAAAAGGTCAATGTATTCATCCCTGAATCACAGCAGTGGAAAGAGAAAAAACAAACAAACAAACAAACAAACAAAAACAACAACAAAACAAAACAAACAAACAAAAAAAAACCCAGAAGCAGGGATTTTCTTGCATTACTGGATTTACATATGTCCTTGGGGAAAAGACATCCATGTGTCAGCGGTAGACTTGTCTGATTTTCACCAGCTAGCTTTGCCTGTTAATACACAGCTCGCTTAGAAGAAAAGGTCAAGGCAACTTGTATTCATTACTACTTATATTAATTACATACCCAAAGTTGCACCGTAGCCATTCAAAAACACCTGTCAATAGCAAACGCTGTGGTTTCTAAAAATGAAACAGTATTCCAGGAAAAGGGAAATATAATAAATAACTTTTAAACTAATACTGATGTGACCTTAATGAGATCTACTGTCAGTATTCTACTACTTTTGGTTTGTTTAGCCTTCTTAGCACAGTTTATCTGAAAACCTCAAAGAGATTAAGGTCATTAATCACTTAGACTTCACAGAAGCTCTTAAGATTTTCTTTTGTTTAAAATTCAGATGACTGAAACTTGCTGAATGTTGAATTAGTGGCAGAGCTAGAAAAATCAGCTATAAACCTTACTTCAGTACTTCCCATGGGTCAGTAGTAAATACTCATGTGCCCAGCATTGGTACCCATTTTCATTTCTTTGAGTTCAAGCTGTCTTTTTAGTCACCATGGAGCAAGAAAGACGATTCAGTGGAGCAGATGCAGGAAGCAACAGTTTGCCAGAAATATACAAACCAGATCACTGCCCCCGCCCTCCCCCCCAAAAAAAAAACCAAACCAAACCAAACCAAACCAAACCAAACCAACCAACAAACCAAACCTGCCTAAAATATTGAATAGACATGATTGAAGANAAATGAAAATGAGATATTTGAGTCTTATTTACTTCACACTTTTTTATAATTAATATGAAATTTAAATTAAAATCTCCTTGGGGTTTGTTGTAGCCTATTTTTGTTAAGAAAGTGTTTCTTCTAGACTCTTATGAACAAAACAAATATACGAAGAATTACGTATTAATGCTAGTCACTAAGCTAGGCTAAAAACATTCTCTCCAGCATGATTACATTGATTTCTTCCTGTTTGTCCTTTATAACTGCATTAAAACTATTTCTCAACCATGTTGTATAAATATTTTTGTAGTACAGAAATTTTCACATATCTAAATAGAAAGTTTTTTATATATAATAAAAGATCACTATTTTCATTATAAGTAAAAAAGACTTTTCAAAGAAGCTACAAAAACCCACAGAATGACTGAAACTGTAATGAATTAATCTGAATTTTATATAAATGCATATATTTAATTTCCAAAATTAAGTATAGTGTGACCTCTGATATAACACAAGGCACAGAATTTCATTCTGTACCCAAGCATAGAAATCAGTAACTGGTTTTTGGCTGATGAACATTTTAATGTGAAGACAATTCCACTTTTGTATTTTCTTTCAACAACCTATCCAACCGTTAAATCTTATGCTTTAATCTTTACTTGAATTTATTCTGCTTTCTTCTCCTAGTGGGATTGGCTGGGATATTTTCAGCAAGACAGTTTAAACCAGCAGTTCTGTCACCACAGAAGTAGGTCACAAGCTCTGATGGAATACATCCTGAAGTCCTGCCTTCTCCTTTTTT